>JAHDVE020012018.1:0-208500 GCA_022606495.2 Halesus radiatus
GACAAAACTGTACTACTGTTTTTGTATTTCTTAATTTGTGTAATACTTTCTGAGTCTTGTATTACTTTAACAAAACTGTTATACTGTTTATTTTTTTCATATTTACATTGATCACAACATACATGTACCTATATTGTTCTATTATTGCTATGATGATTTTTATTTATTGTTCTATTAAATAATAATGTTGAACTAAACTCCTGCTGACAAGCTACTTGGAGTAGCTTAGCGGGTACAAATTCTCATTGTATGCAATTAATTGTACAATAATTTTTTTAAACCATTTTTTTAATGTAATAATGTTATTATTGAATTTGATTTACATTAAATTTAAAAAAAAATTAAACGGAGTTCTACGAATTAAATACAAATACAATTAATAATTTTTTTTTTCGTTAAAATTAACTTACCTCAGCCGTACTTACTCAACATGAATCGTATTCACAGATTCAATTGAATTGCGATCTTACACGTCTGAGAGGGCAGTAGGTCTAAACGATTTTGGCAAAATCAATGTAATTAGTTATGTTGAATAGTTAAGGTATTAAGTAACGTTCTTGTGATATAATACACTGTGATGAAGTGGTAGTACAGTGCCCACTCGATTCGGAACATGAATGGCTGATAATTATAATACCGGTTAATCCCGCTGTCACGCGATGCGGCCACGATTTGTGCATATCAAGTTGACACAGTTGACAGTAGTGGCACGGTCACTGTAGAGATAAATCAACAGAAGTGTGTTGTGGGCGTGTCTGTGTGCCCCAAGTAAAGTCAATTTTAATTTACTTCGGACGAAATTGATCAAATATTTAAAAATAATAATGGTAACATTTTTGGATTGCCATCCGTTACAGATATTTACCGGCACGCAGTAGTAATGCCGTTTAAGGTTGTTCATAAACACTATTTTAAATATATGATTCAATACCGTACAGGCAATAATAGTGGGTGCAGGCAATGTATTCCAATGATTTAACTGCGTTTTATTTAATTTTGTCGAGTGTATTTTTGATATGTATAATTTGTGATGTTGTCGTGTATTAATTATATTGGTGAATGTCGTGGTTATAGTTAAGTTATACGTTTGTGTAACTATAAACGTATAACTTAACTATAACCAAGACATAGCCTGCACCCACTATTAACAAATTGCCTGAAGATTTAAGATATGTTTAAGACTTCTAACATATCTGAAAATGGTGTTTTGAAATCTTATTTTTTAAATGCTATTTGGAAAACGATTTATTGTAATTGCCAACTCTGCTCTGATAGCCGTCCTACTGAACTTTACAGAATCTGATATAATAGGTATACCTTTTCCCGTTTGTAATATATTATTATGCATTTTTACGTTAATTTTCGTGCTGTATCGTATTTGTATATTTCGAGCTTGAACCTTTTGTTTATGTTATTTTCTGTTATGGTTTATATATATTTATTTGTTTTCAAAACTTGTTGATATAAAATCAAATATGTGTCATTTAATAGTCCCACAATGAGTTTTGTTGATAACTTATTGGGGGACAATTTCGTTGTATGTTTTATTTGAAGAAAAAAAAAGTTAATTCTTTAATTTGTTTTTAAAAGAAAGACGAACATTCCCAGGTTAAAAAATAACCTAACAATATTTTAAAATCTCCTACTGTTGTGATGGAGGACTTAGCCAGCCGAGGAATTGAACTCACGACGCCTGGGTGCGACCCAGACGCGCTGCCAACTCAGCCACTGACCGGTCAAAGATTCTTTCTTGAATAGATAATCAAATCCTTTGGCCTGTCAGGGGCGTAGGAGTCGAAAGGTCTTATGAAAATTGGCGATATCAGTTGTCTTTCAAATCGGTATAGATCATACTTCTAGAAATTTTGTGTTCAGTGGTTACGGTGTACAGTACAGTGCTGCCCCAGTTTTCTGGCTCTGCGGTGTCCGAGGTTGGTGACTAATTTTCTTCTGGTCTTTCTTTGCTTTCGGGTTTCGTGTGTACTCTGGCGTCATCGCTCTAATCTAATAATTTATTTTCTATGGCGTATTTATTTACCAATCGTGGTTTTTATGGTGCGTCTTTTTTATTTTATTTATTTATTTATTCTATTCAGAAAAATGCTTTACAGGTAGAATACTTTGACTGTGCAACTGGGAAGTTACCGTTTAAGGACAGTTGTCAGATTGTTTCTATCTTCTCTCTCTCTCTCTCTCTCTTTATACATATAAAGAGAGAGAGAGAAGATCTTTCTCGAAGAGAGAAGAGTGATATAAAGAAGAGTGTTCGTGGGTTTGTTTTTTATACAAATCTACAGTTTTATTCTGGAATTGATTTCATTTTGCACGCTTGACCTTCAAAAGAAGAGGAAGGTCATTATGTACGCGAGATTCCGAAAAACCACCCCATCCCCTTTTCCCATTCTTTGAAGCAGAATTTTGATACTTCTTGATGAAATTTTGCACACTTGACGTTCAACATAAGAGTAACACATCACAACCTCAAAATTTTACTCCAAACCATTCATAACCCTGGGCAAAGCGGGGTACTTCAGCTAGTCTTATATAAATAAGAGGCTGATTTGATTCAGTGTCCTGGCCTGGCTTAAGGTGGTTTCGAATAGATACCATTACTAAGATACCCAATAAATGTATTCGGTTTTTGTTTATGGTTGTCTACAAACTAAGGCTAACAATATGAATATTGATAATTGATGCGTAATGGTTGTTTTTGTTGTGGCCCTTTGACAATATTTGTATGAAGGTTCCAGAATGATTGGCTGATTTTTCTTATTTTCGGGCGCCTTGACGTCAATTCGATATTATTAAAATAATCATTTTAAAAAGTACGTATTATTTTTATGTTTATACAAATACATTGTGGGAAGTCATAATTGTCGACTAAAATCAATTTTACATTTATCTTGTCGAAGAATGTGTGTTCACGTAATTGGTTGACGATTTAACCCTAGAATACTAATCGCATTTTTTATACGTAAAGACTAATCATTTGTCAATTTGACTAACACTACCATCGATCCTCATAAACTGATTTTTTTTTGTTTACATATGTTTTAAACGTGTAGGTATGTTGTTTTATAATACAACTTTATATAAAGTATAATTTAAAAATATATATTTTAGGGTATTTAATAAAAAGGGATATTAATTAGACTTAAGGTTGTGGCATTTCGAAGCAAAAAATTTACAGTGAATTAAAAAAAAAAAAACAATCATAATATAAACACATACATTTGTTTTAAACCATTTCAATTTAATATATTAATCGACCGGTTTCGGAAGTACCCTTCTTTCGTCAGGACAATATTAAAACTAACATAAGATACAAAATAATGACATAAATACATAAATATTTTTACGTGTTGGAGTGAGAGGCGGCCAAAGGGGAAGGGATTTTTTTACTAATTAACTTTAAAATATCTAGAATAGGACTCTAAGATAAATTTATTTGGTTATTCGATATATTTTTTATTGCACACATGTTTTACATAAACCTATTTCGAATAGTTTCCATTTAAAACCCACCATTTTCCTTTGTAATTTCCTATCAATCAGAAAGAACAGCGAGAACTAATTAAATTTGTCATTTTTGCGTGCTTATTTTGAGTTACGCGAATATACTGAATATTTATTATCTCAAAACAACAGATTTTGACTCGTTTTTAGTTTAATACTTGGCCATCGATATATACTTTTGAATCTTTATAGTAATCAGACGTACCCCCATAAAAAGGTGTACTTGTGTGACATAAATCTATAACTAACTTTAATGTGTGTATTTTCTTATAAAACATAAATATTAAATATTAAACTTTGGTACAATTGACACATTTATGTACCTTATGTTATCCACAGACAGTAACGAGGGTGTCGTGTATAGGAAATGGTGGCATCTACCTCCGTAGCGCGATCAGCGCATTCGTTGAGAGAGATACCGCATACAATGCACGCAGTGTTAGTCGAAATGACTGAGATTCGTCTTTTAGGGTTAAATACGTATATTGGTTAAAACAAAGTAAGGTATTTGTTTACTCTACATATTTTAACGATTTATTTCGTTTGTAGATAAAACATGAATATTAAACGAAGATAAATTTACTTTAATATGTCAAGGTCAGGTTGAAATTACGACATATTTTTTTTTACTGCTTTGTGTGATCAAATAACCGCATACAAGTTTAAAAAGGATGAACAACGTAATACGAATCGAGTGTAGGACAGACACATTTATGACATTTTACATCGATTTTTAATATGTGTTTATATATATTTTTTATACTTTCATGTTATATACTTAAACTCTTTTTGTCTAAAGCTCGTGTAGCCAAGATTAATAAAATAGAAAGTGTAAATTTCTCTTCATTTACAAGTTAAATAGAATTGTAACTACAGAGCAAATAATACATAGAGATGCCCTAAACGCAAGGGAAGAAACCAAAATAAAGGGCGGCGAGCCAATTGAAGTAAAACAGCAAATAAGTAAAAGCTTGTTTACAAAAACCTAATATTTAGTTTGACCCTTTCTACAAATGTTTAATAATTTGCTTACCAAAATCAAAATCACGTCAAACAGGATGGTTCCAAAATGGGTGTCACGTGACTTTTACCCCTAGCCGTCGAAGTGATACTTAGGGCAAGTTTATTAATTCTGACGTCAGTAATTGCAACCTTTTGTTTTGGTTGGAAATTATAGTGCTGTTTTTTAATTATAATATTGTTTTCAACCAAATCCAGTTTGTTTTGTCGATATTTTATAGTATTTTAGTCCTGAAGATGATTCAGTCGAATCGAAACTAGTCGACGTATCTGAACAAAAATAAAAGTGGATTCAAACATAGTGTCTTTTCATTTAATTCATATAATATTATGTTCATTACACCTGATAGATAAATATTTCACACGTAAACTAGCTGATTCTGCTTATCTTTTTATTGGTTGATGTTTGTCAATATTCTTTCCAACGTATAAATCAATTAACCTAAAATATTTTATCGTGACGTAGTGTTGTTTTTTTGTTGATAAAAATGAATAATAATGCTATCTCTTCGGAGATACGCTAAAAAGGCCCAAAGCTTACCGCCTAAGACGGGAAAGATTAGGATTATGTCATTTTCTATTGTAAAAACGGATTAAAGATAATGTAAAGACTAATGACTCTTTGTTGAGTTTTACTCGCTGATAACCACATAACGTATCTAGAGGTAAAAATTGATCAAATTTAAAATGGACTGATCGCATTATCTGTTTAACCGTTTTAGTACTATGTTTATTTTGCAAGTATATGTATATAAATTGCTTGAGATATTCTGTGTTTTTAAATTTAAAAAAAATATGGTATTTATAAAAATACAATAAATTGGACAAATATCAATCAATTTTAATGTTTTTTTCTAATTTTACGAATATTGTAGTTCTACTAAAAAAAAAATACACATTTACGACTACAAAAATATTTAAAAATACCAAAATGTAAGATTATTTCACTTCACAATTGCGTTTTCCCGTGGTCCATGTAGTCCCTTTTTACAGCGAGCGCATATGAGATTGGATCGCCTTATCTCATTTGATTTACTGCACACATTCATTTATGGGAACAAAGGTCTCGTCGTCCGTAGTGCCGCTGTCATTTGATACATTTCATATCGATTCACTTAAGGGTGTATTTATTTTAACAGGATAAACAATAAATACAGTTATCATGACACGCCCTATCCGCAATATACCACGCTCAAATTGAACAGGTGCTCTCCCGAGGACGAGAAAAATCACACTGAAAATTGCAGCGCTATAGCGCCGCGTCGCAATTTACGCAACTAAAGCTTGCAGCACGATGGCGCTGGGCCGCACTCTAACGTTTAAATAACAAAAAAATAAAAAAATAACTTACTTTCTTAAAATAATCAGGAATGTCTTCAGTACAAAAGATTTAATTAAGATCTACATGGCTCACTTGTCCTATTAGAATATGGTATTATTGGATTTGGAAGTTCTAATGATAATATTCTTAATTTACTCATTAGAACACAAAAAGCCATTATGACAATTATACTTCCCTTGAGTCCCTTCAATAATCTTAACATCATGTCAATAAAACAATTATACTCTAAAACAATATTATTATTCATTCATAAATACAAAAAAAAAACAATAAACACACGCATTAGAAACACTAGATATCAGAGCCAAAATCACATCCAACAAGCAACCACAAATAAAACATTTGTTCAAAAAAGCTTCTTATAATATGGTACCAAACTCTACAACAAGATTTCAATATCATACATACATTTAAAACGCAAATAAAACGCTGGATACGTTACACGGGGAGATCTGAAATAGAATTTTTTTACACCAAATACAGGGTGAGACAGAAACCACTAAGCTCCACATACAACACCCCATACTGGCAATTCATTCAACAAGTTCATTAAATTCAAATAAGTTTTCTTAATATTATGTAAATGAAATTCACCTCGGCACAGGAAATCCCAGTGAGGGTATCATTACTTTTTATTTGTTATAAAAAAGGTAATAAAACATTTATTATTATAACTTGATTGATAATATTAATTTTCTAAAAAATTACACAGAAATTTGATATAGTATCTGATTATATTAGGTATTTGCTATTTTTAAATCTAGATCCAAGATTTTGATGCAACCTTCTAGCTCCCACTCTTAGGAATAATTTGTCAGTTGTCCACTCTATTTTGACCTATTCTCTTAACTAGGTTAATAATACTGCTATATTATTAATGCTTTAAGTGAGGGAAAAATATTGTTAATGTGATAAGGAAACCGGGTTTCACAGCTTTAAACCCTCCCCTTTCACAAATTTATTTTGTAAGAATTTTATAATTTTTTTTTTAACGTCGTGTCGTTGAGTAAATTGGTAATTTTCCTACTTTTCTTCTGATAGTCAGGATGAGAAGACCTTATATTATTATATGAGGACATATATCACGATTTAAGATTGAATCATTCGTGATTCGTGACTCTTTGACAATAACCTTTCTTCAAATCAGTTCCAATCACAGAATCGAGATACAAAATTGCCAAAAATTACACTCAGCTCTTCGCATTTCTTTCTGTAAATTATTGTTATTCGAATCACAATAGATTTTAAAGCCGACAATCAAATATTGATTTGTGAAAATCTGATGATTTGCGTTATATTTTTTTTTCGTTGGTTTTTTATACTTTTTTATATGTGGCGTTTTTATGTACGGAAACCAATATTATTCGAGGTGGGAATCAAAGAAAAGCATATTACAGGTAATTATAGTTTCGTTCCTAGCTCCTACCGGCGTGGCTGAGCATTATTTTTACGGGTGGGGTATAATCGTAAAATGGGGTGGTTTTTAGGTTTAACCGCAACACTAATGCGAGTTCGACCTACCCTTAACCTCTAGCCTTTAAAACCTTTTTCGGCCCTTAAAACTTTATTTCCACTTTTACTACCTTTTAGACTTGTTACTTGGTATGGTTTTGTTTTGGCTAACCTTTACGTTGTCTGATCACGATGTTAAGTGGGCGGGCATTTGGAGCTTTGTTGATCAGTGGGCGGTAAAGGTCTGAATTATTGTAATGAATTAATATTTTCAACTCATCCAAACCTTTTCCTTGACCTTTCACTCTTGTTCAGTGAAGTAGTCAATTCATTCTGTTTTATGTGGTTTACTTTATATAGGTATATTTCACATGTAAATTCCTCCAGGCAAAACCAAACCAAAATTGAATTCAATATAAACAGTTCGCGTAAGTATACGAGTATAATATGCGTGAGAAAATTTATTTTGGCTCTTCGTGAGAAAACTTGTACGATTTTAATGCGCAAATCGCATTGTTGCTAATTTTTGGTAAGCATGTAATTTAAACACATCGTAAAATACTTCACACCTCATTTTATCATTGATATAGGAAATACTAAGCGGACCCCGCCGATAACAAATCGAATGAAATATTTCTCCATAACTAATAAATTGCCAATGACTACTAAATACTTAAAAAAGGAGTGCTCTGTACAACGACAAATACCTACCAATTAATCCCCCTGGTAGAATATTTAATTATTTTAAAAATGCGTTCAAATTTATTTTATTTACTGAATAGTTGCATTGTTACTGTTATTTATTTTTTATTGTAATATAATTACACAATATTTGAAAAACTTCTACTATGTACAATCATTATATTCAGAAAATGTTGCTTGCCCAACGATGGAGAACTTATTTAGCAGAGGAATTGAACACACGACGACTTGATCGAAACCCGACACGTTTGTCCATTTAGATACAAACCGGTAACATAGTTGAAAATATTAAGAAATAAATAAATAATTTGCGTTGTTTTTATGAATGTCTTGCTGAATATTTTAAAGGAGATAGCCATGTAGTTCTCACAGCTTTTTAACTAGTGTTACACGCCATTAGATTGAATAAGGGCTATGATCTTGCCTCTGTACAAAGGTAAAGAGTCACGCACGTATGTGGAAACCATAGGGCCCGCTCAGTTGGTAAATGAAAACAAAAGATACAACATTTTATAGGCATTTTCAAGGTGCTTTCATGAGTGGAAGAGGAGACATAAGTAGTTGTGGGGCGGTCTATCCTCTCTGTACCTAAAAACGGCTTGATGGTTTGTTTAGTTAGTTGTTTTTATGCAATAATATCAGTTTTAACGAAATATCATTACAAATAATTAACGCTATCGAGTAATATAATAATATTTTTATTTATTGAATTGAATTAACTAAACAATAATAACTTTTTAGGGAGATTACTTTTACCCCTTGTAAATTTTAAATCACTTTGTTCACTATTAGATGTCTGATTTTGTCATTAAGAGGAACGGCTGGTCAGCCTGTTTCATACAAAACTTAATTTTAGATTTGCAGCCAAAATACTAACCTAAACCTAATAATATTTGTTTTCATCAAAAGGTATAGCACATATCTAGTACGGATTAGAAATTTTAAAAAAAAATGAACTATAGCAATTATTAAGGGGCCCAAATAATTAAATTTACCCCGTCAACTATGAAAACATAATAAATATAAAATAAATAATAAAAAAATTGTAAAAATAAGAATTATGATGGACTTAAACATAGATTAAAAACTACCAATTTTCATTGGAACACAAATTTGCCGTACAAGATTTAAAATATCGACCCGAAGAAACGCATTTTTAAAGATGTTTTTTTTTTACTATTTTTTATTTATTTTATATTTTATTTTATGTAAAGCAAAAACATAGCAAATAAGACAATTAAAAAAAAAACCATAAACCCGCAACTAATTGTCAAAGTTGCCTCTAAAATCATAAAAAAATTATTATTTTAATACCCTTTCATTTTATTTTAATTCATAATTTAAAACAAAAATAAATAAAATACTCACTATATATTTACTATACCTTTAATTTAAAAAAAAATACTTTGTGTGGGTATTTTGACCTCAAATCCAAAATTATGTTTTATATGAAACAGGGTGTTCGGCCGTTCCTCTTAACACTGATTCAGTGATTATATTTCCACCTGTTAAATGATGTATTTCTCAACTTTCTACTACGTCATCTCGGCCGGCGTGATGTGTTGCGTGTCTTCCATTCTCGCTTCTCGCTGTTACAGTAATTCAGACCGGACGGAATTCAGGCATTATTAATTTTTCGTGATATCCGCATCGAGTACTTACTTACCTGTTATTATTTGTACGAACGTGTAAAACGGTGTTGAGAAACTATTCACGTAATCTCGTGATGCAACGATGTGAAATGCGCTGTCTCACGTAAAGTTCCCATATTTTGATAGGATAACAACTGTTCCAAGACTGACCATACATGAGCATAAAGACTAGCGGAGTGAATCAGTTACTTTGAACGTTAAAACATAAACCATTCACAATTAATCGATTCATTTCCGCCCATTCATTCTAATTTGCCTAGTATGAAAATGTAACTGGTTTCTTATATTTCATAAGGTGGTATATTATCTCTTTATTTGATAGCTTCAGCATTCTATGTATGTAATGAAGGGATAGAAATATATTGTAGGCGTCTTGAAGTAAGGTCAATTTTATGAAAACAAATTCAAATATTGGAATTATTCTTCCTTGTCAATTTAATTGCCCTGTCTGGGGATTAGAAGTTTATATATTTTCTGTAAATTAGCGACATCGGTTTTCTCTAACATCTGTTTTGATCACACTGTTAGTTTTTCTATGTATGTGTGACTATAAATATAAAAAAAATTGAAATATTTTTATTGACTGCGTAATATTACATTTGTTATCGGAACTTCTCTTGTCAAAGTATTTTTACGATGCGGGTTCTCACCTTCGCATTATAAATATCAATATATTCGTGTACCTACATAATGTACGTAATATGATTATCTGTTTCAGATTTTTGATCCAAACATTTTTCCGAAGTACCCACAATATAGGAGTACGTTTTATATATTATTGAACCGTAATACGACCTCTAAGGGTAAAATAAACCCCTTTTGTAATTAACAAATTAATAATAATTACTTTAATAAATTAATTTTAAAATATAATTGGTATTCTCCACTTTATAAATATACATGTAGATAAAGTGGTGAATACTAAGTATATTTTTAAATTCATATATTAAAGTAATTATTATAAATAACATAAATAATAATTGCCTCTCCTATAGTATATAAATTTATTTACATATTTTCTTAGTTTGTAAACGGCGTTTTTGGAGCATTTTGAATTAATCTCCAACTTGGTTCATAAGAAATTCAACAGAATTCATAAAATTCCCACCCATCCTAAATTCCAATATTGGCTTATTAGGTTGCCACGTATACCGGTTGATTAAACTCCAACCTCTTTCCAAAACAGTGCCCCCTGGTGTAACGGTCGCACCGGGACAGGAGTGCTCCTGGCTGGGGCGGTACATTCGTATCGTATCGTGTGTAGTGACCTGCATTCAGATAAATCAATATTCAAATCAGTTTCAAGTCACCCGTTGTACCAGTCACCGTCCCCGAGTCAGTGACTCAACTGCATGTTCCTCTAACAACCTTCTTTTCATATTTTTATATCCGTGGCATTACAATGAACTGTGTAATTAACAATCTATCGCCCTTATCTAAATCTGGCCTTATTTCCTTGTATATATAACCCATTATACATTCGCCGAATTATACCGGTAGGTATTTAATCAATTTAATATTAATAATTTTACTACCTTTATGCGTCAGTAATTGTCAGTATCGTGTTTTTTTTTAAATGAATCACTTTATTCCACAAGTTCCACCAAACCTTTTGTAAAATCTGTAATAAAAAAATCATTTACTAAAAAAAAATTTTTTTTAATTTTTGTAAATTTCTTTGTTCTGTACATTTTCGCATTATCGGATTATTGACAGTTTATCCCGCAAATCTGAACACTTTTACAGGTTTTTCACCGTTTCACAGAGTGGTAGATTCTCTCAGTATCGCCCCGGTGAAAGACCACCATTCAGAATCGAAAGGAATGTTTGACTTTGATGGATTATTTTCAAAGTTGGCACTGTTTTATATTGACATAATTAAAATGTTGGAACTGTACCACATTTTCCCAATGTTTTGTCTTGCATTTTTGTTGGAAATGAATTAACAAATGTTTTTTTTTCAGGTAAGGACGAAAAACAATCTCATCAATTTGGACGTTTCATCTCGGCGCTTTTGACTCACAGATTTGGTATTTTTTTTTTTTTATCATACTATTATAATTATCCAAAGTGGTAGAGATACTCTCAGTATCGCCCCGGTGAAAGACCACCATTCAGAAAAGAATCGTCTACCCCATCTCCTCCCCTACCTCACTATCACCAGCCTTACAGCATGCCATAGTCGCACTGACTCCGGACGGTTGGAACTTTTGTGCGGTATTCATAATTAAAAAAGAATCAGTTCGCGATGTATGTTTATAAATACCACTTCTCGTACATATCATCTCGTTTAACCTATAATTAAAAATTATTAATGGTAGGAAATTAATAATGTACTTCAAAGTTATTTTCCCTCTCCATAAAGCGCCACTGAGAAGATATTTCACAAAACTGGCTCGATAAATAATTTCACGATTGCCGATTTTCCAAGGTAATTGAGGGACACTCGAGCCCGGGTAATTGAACATCAACGATTAATCAGAATTAAGTTTTTTATTGAGTTTTAAGTACACAAAGATAAACATAAGAATACAAGACAGGCATTCTGGAAACAGCATTTTACTACAAAATTAAACATAGTTATATGAATAGGTAATGAAATTTTTTATTTAATGTAATCAAATTAAATGTATTTAAGTTTTTATTATTGTGACAGCTGTTTCTGCGTTTAAGGCCATTTTCAAACTATGGTTAGTTAGGTTAGGTTAGGTTAGGTTAGGTTAGGTTAGGTTAGGTTAGGTTAGGTTAGGTTAGGTTAGGTTAGGTTAGGTTAGGTTAGGTTAGGTTAGGTTAGGTTAGGTTAGGTTAGGTTAGGTTAGGTTAGGTTAGTTTAGGTTAGGTTAGGTTAGGTTAGGTTAGGTTAGGTTAGTTTAGGTTAGGTTAGGTTAGGTTAGGTTAGGTTAGGTTAGGTTAGGTTAGGTTAGGTTAGGTTAGGTTAGGTTAGGTTAGGTTAGGTTAGGTTAGGTTAGGTTAGGTTAGGTTAGTTTAGGTTAGGTTAGGTTAGGTGACGACCCGCAATGTGGCCTAATGCATCTTTTGAAGAAATTACATGAGCAATTAATGAATATACATATTTAGGTAATTACTTAGATTTTTCTTATACGTACGCCTCGAATTTACAATCTTTCACTGTAGAATATTTCTGCTTTCGTATGCTTAATTATTGATTTCAGGTAATGGTGTTTGACTGTATTTTTATTTGATTCACAAAAAGGGACAATTTTAATGGCTAAATAGTCCCAATACGATATAAACCTTTCGGACCGTACATATATTTAAAATTACATAGAGTTTTTTCCTACCTATCTAGAGCGAATTAATTATTCGGTTTTCGTTTTACAATTGTATGATAGCTACTCGTTCAGGCGGTAGCGCCGGTAGCCATGTTTATATGTTGAAAGGTGTTTAATTTCGATTTCTTTATCCTTTGAGGGGTAGGCATAGAGGATATACTGCCACACAACTCTATTCTGACTCTTGAAATTACCGTCTTCCTCGGCGTCCTCCACTTCTTTTACCATTAGCTTACGCGTTATACATTTTCTTTACATTCCTTTCTTCGTTTATCCGCTATACATGCCCAATCTAATGTTGTCTGTTTTTATATACAGCCTATGGTTTATCATTTAAAGTGAAACATCCTTTGAGACCTAATGCTGTTTCCAACGAAGGTAGCAATAAAATCTATAGTTTAAAAAAAATCCATTCACAAAATTTTTCAAATAATTCTACTAGGTGTTATAACATTTTCAAATAATTCTACGAGATGTTATAATATTTTCAAATAATTCTATTTGGTGTTATAACATTTTTAAATAATTCTACTAGATGTTATAACATTTTCAAATAATTCTACTAGGTGTTATAACATTTTCAAATAATTCTACTAGGTGTTATAACATTTTCAAATAATTCTATCGGGGATCAAGTATTCATTACCGTTTGACAGTATTATTTCAATTCTGAAAGGGTCAACTTGGGACATGTTAAAATTCCACGTAAAACTACATAAAGCCAGATTTCTACATTATTTTTGAGCGGCGTTCGGAAGTAAACACGTCTGTCGTAGTATCCAAGTAGAGTAAAACTTCTAAGTAGGTACAATCCATGTTCGGTAACTCGCTACGTTACATTACCTACCATTAATTTGTAGATTTTAGAGAGGCGCCTCACCGCAAAATCCGCTAACCCTGACATAATAATGTCTAATATCAATACAGTCACTGACACAAGTTAAGCCATTGCAGTTCAGCGTTCAGAATTTTTAATGATGCAACTAATACGATTACGAATCTGATTCATCCTAGCAGCGGGTTATAATAATTTGAATATCTAAGGCCATTGTAATTGCAGATTACCTGTACGATTATCGAAGTAAAAGTACATATTAAAAATAAACACCAGTAAAAAGTGGTTTTTTGTTTTTATACGTCTGGCAATAATTTTTCATTTTTAGAGCATGGCTCAGTGCTTAGTAAGAATTGCTCAATTGGACGGACGTTTAATGCCAACATTACGTTTTGTTTTGTAGTTATGACTGGATAATTGTGTTTTTTACGATATAATCCAGTAATTTTAAACATCCTACCTTTCATCGAATGGGGTAGATACGATTTTTTTAACAGCTATCTCTCGCACAGTATTAAGTCTCCGGGACCGTTTTGGTTTCAATTTGTAGCAAATTTTGTTTTAATAAAGTACGGAAAAGTATTTTGCCGAAATTTTTTTGTCCTTCGGCGTAAAATTGACAAAAACTGAACAAAGGTCGAAAATTTCCCTGTTTTTGTATTTTTGACAAAGATCCTCAGGTCTGACGATGTTGAAAAATTATGTTTATCATTATGCCTTCATCATATATAATGTATAAAAATATTAAAAATAACTATCCCTTTTAGATGACCAAATTACTGACTGAGGATATTAATGACTGTTACATTATGACTGAGGACAGTAATAATCTGAGGTAGGCTCTTTTTTGGGTGCGGAAGCGACTTCAGCAACCAACCGTGCTTTGCAGTTTTATTTCTTTATGAAATGAAACACCGTTACTTTGTGTACATCACTTTACATTGATCGCCTCGACTCTGTTTTTCTGTTTTGCTTCTTTTCATTTCAAAGTTACTTATTTCCAAAATACGTTGACTGTTTGCTTGTTAACATAGAAACGTCGATCTGTTCTTGCACAACATTAATTTCAATAAGTGGTCTTTGCTTGGTAAATGTGAAATTAATTAATACCAATGTTATTTTACCATCTAAACGAGAATTGCGATATCAAATATTTAAAAAAAATGGCAACTTAAGCGATATATTCCGTTAAAACCGTAAGCTTTGTCTATAGTCGTGTCGGTATGCGATCTTAATCTAGCGACGTGTTTGCTTTTCTGCCCTCTCACTCATTCGTGTTTGTTACATAATTTAATATTTAAATCCAATTTTGAAGAAGGTCACCGACGCGGTCGCAGCTGTCCCTCGGACTATGTAGGAACACTTGTTTGTGGACACTGATAATCACCTGACTTTCCCCCCCACCCCTCCCCCCAATCACATCGCCTCCTTCCAAGGCCGCGACCTACACGTTGCCGATAAGCAGGTTTCGGGTGTTGGGCATATCGCCTCTCGTATACAAATGTTTATTATTTGTAGTACATATTTTTATTTCTTGGCCGGCTTGATATTGATAAAGGCGGAACGACATTGATTTAACGACCGTCCGAGGGCCGCGCGTTGATGTACGTGTTAAACAAATAATTCACACCTGTAAGACAGGCCCTAGTACGTAAATGCTGTCGTTTACATAGCGTTGTACCTGCGTCGATTAGTCGATCGTCAGCGGTGTAGAGGAAGGAAAACCCGTGTTCACGCTCGGAGCCATTCGGACTACGAAAGTCTCTATTGGCGGATGTTTATGGTAGAAGGAAATGCCTTAGCCAAAAGAGAAGAAGATGAAGTTTGGGCGTAGCCGTAACTCGCTAGATCCATTTTAAGCAGCACTCAACTTTTCTTATGAGAAATCAAGTGAAGAGATCACCGACGTCAGAATGAATAGCCTTTACATACCATTTCGACCGCCTCAGTCAAAGGTCACGTTGCATACATTTTGGCCCCAGTCTACTTCACTGCAGTCCATGTTCGTTTCGGGTGATTTTGACTGCGGTAGGCAAATTATAAAACATTAATAAAAAAGTCAAACTAAATATTTGATTTTATTAAACGAGCCTGCCCATTTTCCCAATTCGTAAAGTCAAATAAAATAATCTATTTTGTCAACATAATAACATGTGTGTAAGTACACTTTACATTATTTAATATATAAAGGTCCCATTAAAGTCCAATATAAAAACAACACAGAAAAAGTTAAACAACGTAGAAATAATTTCGAATAAATTTACCAATAGACTAAATAAAATGTACGAGATGAAATGCATGATACTTTGAGCTGTCGAGAGATCTCTCATTAAAAGGTGTTTTAAATTTTTAAAATTTTTTTTAATTGGCGGCACGCCTAGCTCGCCCCCCCTTATTTTGATTTCTTTCCCTTGCTTGTTAGGGGATCTCTGTGTATTATATGCTCTGCGAAAGATATACATTTTTTAATTTATCTTAGGTCAATTTGCACAAAGACGCATTTTGTGCTCCAAAACGAAGGCTATAAGGTAGAACTCTCAGAAGAGTTCTTAGGCTGCTCTCTGACGGTCCGGTGAGGAACGAACTTTTCACTCGCTACTGGAGACACTGCGCAGAAAAGTCCGACAATGGACTGCGTTGCAAACCGGTACCTTACTTTAGCAAACTTGACTTTTCTGCGCAGTGTCTCCAGTAGCGAGTGAAAAGTTCGTTCCTCACCGGACCGTCAGAGAGCAGCCTTAGTGTGTCAGGGATGTAATATTTTGCACTCTATCCTTTTTACAGAAACGTCTTAGAAATTTGAAAAGTCTTAGTCCATGCTAAGTAGAATGTTTCATTCGCCTAGAAATCTTGTAGTTGTCATTATGAAATCATTAATTATTTTTCCACATGATCATACAAAAATACATTTCAGCATAAAAGTTAATTAAAATGACAAAAAATAATATTAAAATCAATTAACATATCTCCTTCAAGGAAGATATCAAGAGATGTGTTATTTAGCAGCGCCATACCTCGTGTCATGCTATGCTGAGCCAACACTTCTGTTCTGATATGTGGTTTGCATAGCAGATCGTGGTGCCACCCCTGGCAGTAGTAGTTTGTACAAATAACTTTTAGCACTCTAGGAGGTATGGACTTTCTATCAAATTATGTATGATTTTGTGCGCTGTTACCTCAAGCGCCCTACTCCTACATAGTCTAGAGACTTATGTAGCGTCTCTCAAAGAGCAAATCTTCGTGTTGCATAAGTTGCAGGTGAGTGCTCGCCATGTAATCTCATATACGCGAGTTTTTTTTAAATATTTATTCCAATATTTCAATATATTTTTTCTTCTATGGGGCTCATACAACAGAAGCCTACTCTAGTTTGGACCTATAATGCAGTGGAATATAGAAATTATGATTATCTATGCAAGATCGACGGCCATCTTTGCTGCCAGTGTCTTGGCCTTTTTTGCAGGTGGTATTGCTCTCATCGTCAAATTAAAATATAGTTTTCAGTGTAATTTGTCAGCATTCCTCGAACACCGTCCCATACCCGTTAACTCTTCTGCGGTGGTTCCTCGAATCGTTACAGTCCCCCCTTCACAAAAACACCCACCATTAAGTATTGCTTTAAATAGGTGGCGGTCCAAATCTAGGTTAATGATGACACTGGTGACTGGGTGTCGGTTTTAATGGCACCTCTGATGCGACAGCGGATCACTTATCGCGCGGCACTTCGTCGAACAAACACGTTTGTTTTAAAGCACGGTAATATTGCTGTGAATTCGCATGTTTTTATACCTATGTAGATTTATTAAATTTGTATGTGATGACTAATGACCAGTGGGCCCTCACAAATTTATGTCACATTTTTTTTTAAATCAGATCAAATTAGAAAAAAATATAGAAAAATTAATGGTTAAATAATATGTGGGTAATAATTTTCTCCAGTTAAAAAATTGGTAACTCATTTTTTTCTCTATATAAGGCGGCACCGCAAAATAGCATTTTTTCATGTTATCCTTTAACTAAGCGGTAGTGCTGGAAACATAAAAAAACTCACAATTTATGAAAAGTGTAAAACCTTTAGTGGAGGGATAGCATCCCTAATAACAAAACTAAAAACAAAAATGTTTAAAACATTTACTAACAGTGCAGTGTTACTATTTCACAGACGTAAGCGGTATGCGCGAGACGTGGCTTTGCGTAATGTATCCTCCAAAAACTCTAAATTTCGGAAGTCAAGTGTATTGCCATATTGTCCGATTGCAAGTAAAGAGTACAAATTTATTAAAAAGAAATAATTTATCAATGTAAAACAATTGTGACATAAAAAAATATTTACAAATTTATGGGTAAAACACATTTGATTAATCACACAGAAATTAGTCGCAGTTTTTGTTGTTTCTTTTCATGGTTTATTTTTTTAGGGGAGGCACAGCTAGTCCAAACTGCCCGCAGGCAGTGCGAGTATAGCAACCCCGATTGGGTAAAGTCGATTCTGAATAAAAAGATATTTACTATTTTTCTTTGTATGTAGTACATATATGATTATTCAAACAATACATTTATAAATTGGTCTAGTGAGATCGATAAAGTGATTAAAAAACAACAATTCTAAACGCTCTGGCTCGACTCTGACGTCATTGATAACCGTCGGAGACGCCATGGTAGACGCAATTGGTAACTATGTGACGTCATCTGATGCTAAATGCCTTGGCGCCTCTTTAAATTGGACATTTTCTAACTTTCGAAAATACAAAGTGGAACTTATTTAAATTCTAATATATTTTGTCCCCGAATAAAATTAAATTCTTTTCAAACAACATTTCAATTCTAAAATGTGGTCTTTCATCGGGACGCTACTCCTAAAATAATAATAAAATTTTAACGATTTCAAACAATGTATTTGTTGCGGTTCCACTATAATTCGACACACGTATGAAACGGCACACTTTCTAACATATTTTGTTATTTTTTTTATTAAAAAAAGATGTGTATGTATTTGGTTAAGGTGGATTAGGTTTATTTTTTACGGGCTATTTTTTTTCTTCATATTTTTAATGACTTTATATTACTTTTAAAGAGTGCATGGCTGGTCATATTCTGGCGCAATTGGAGAAGTCCGCTCCGGTCGTCGACTTATCAAGGCGCCAAGGCGCTGATAATACCAGCTGACACAGCGCCCTTGAGGTTATTTTGTACTAAAACGGCGCTATACAAATCATCATACGTTTACGAGTTTGTCAGAAAATGAGACAAATGCATAAAACACAGTGTAAAATGAGATGGCTATAGGTAACTTTTATGTGAATATGCGCCAAAACCAGATAGATACAGAACACAACAGTGCAAAACGAGATGTCTATAGGCGGGCGAATGTCCTAATGAAAGTGTGAGGCCGAGCTATGAATTCACAGTGTCGTTTCATTCTTCCAGCGCGGTCGAAGGACGTTTTCTGGGTAAGGAACGTAACTACTAAATACACATGGCTTTAGTTCTGTTTGTAGCTCGCGTACGTATCCCTTCATCGTGTCGACAAATTGTATGGGTTCCGCAGATTTAGTAGGACTGTACTACACGGCATTATTTCTGTTGTACTTCTTCCCTCGTACTTCGCAGGATTGACAGAGACAGGATCGTCGTAACCAATTTTGGTGCTACTTTTGATTTTTACAATGAGCGCCAAAATTTTATTTGTACCACGAACCTGATTCTGATTCATAAGTGTATTGAAATATCCGGTCCCTGCTTGTGGCCACCTGCACTGTAGAGCGCACAAGTAAAACAGAGACAACAATGACATTGTCTATTTGAACATGTTATCTTGAGATTGCCATCTTAGGTATTCATATATGTGTCTTCATAGCGGTCATCGATCTTAACGTATAAATGATATCTAAAAAAAATAATAATGTAGTCATTTATTCTATCAAATCTTCAAATTTTTATTTTATACACCCCTGCCACTCTTCATAGAAAAGTTGCAACTGAGGTGGCTCGGTCTTGTACAGGTCCTTCGTACACACGGCTACGCAAGTATCCGATATTCAATGACTCAACTATGTTGGCGATCGCAATACATGCCGGCATTTTGTCGACAAGTCGGCGAGACCAGTCTCCGGCGACCAAATTGTTAAGAATGCTAGAAGACCGAATTCCATTGAAACGCATATATTTTAAATATACAAATTATAATTATGATATGTAATACAAATATCTCTTTATAACACATTTACTAAATACAATTTTTTTTCATAATAACACTGTAATGCTTGCATGTACATGTACCATATATTATATTACTTTGATTACCAATAATAAATATTATACACTTTTCTTCCATCCACAAGCAAATGCTTCGAACGGAAGAATAGTATAAAATCTGTAAATAAAATCTGTATTATATCATGTAACAAAAAGTTTAATTAATAAATGAATCTAAAAAAAAAATACTTGGTGCGATTCCAGAGGAAAGGGATTCAATGGTCCGCCCCAAGCAAAGTTGGGAATGGCAATTATTGAGGCTGAGCCTACTATGGACGTAGACAGTAGGCTCAGCCTCGTAACAGGGACGTGGCGATAGGTCCCCGACCCGAATAGGACAGGAGGAAAAATATTATGATGATTCTAGTTTTCTTTGTTTTTTGCTTGACAATCTGTTTCACCATTTTGGTCCTTATCACATTATCTGCAATTAATTTTAGCCATGTTTATTAACTATATCTGAATTGTCGAGTGCTTCTTTCCTTCCCTTTCCGTCTCCTTTCCATCCCCCATTTTTCTGATTCGGTGTTTTTTCTATTAGCTTCGTGCAGTGGAACTCTTATGTAATGTCACATTAAAAAAACTTTAAGCTAATAAGCCCATTGCAAACACAGTGGCGTGTGTCACGACCGTAATGTGTGCCGTTTTGGATGTGCTCCGTGTGAACTACAGAATAATTAACGGAATAATTACCTGATAATGATGTGTTTGTCGGTTGGTTCCTCCTTTCAGTAAAATTACCTGGCGTATGTTATTCATTAGTATGTGCATATTGGGTTAGGTCATACGGTGCAACTCGCGGTTCCGCCCTTATATTTCTAGAGCACATGCTGTGGGAATACCAGCTGGTATTCACTTACTCGCTATTTTTGCATGTTTATATCTTGCTTCACTTGCTTGTGCCCATCGTTATGGCGAACATAAGGGAACTATTCGGAATAATCTAATTTGACATCTAATTCTCGTCTCTGGTTGCATTAGATCATATCTGTTGTTTTGCTTGTACACAATGTAACAGTACGGTATTATCAGCATTCTCATCATGTCTGCTGATACTGTATCAGTGGGATGAATGTTTTAGGATGCGTTTTATATTGTAAACAAATCACGTCGCTCTGTTTCAGTAATTTATATTCTGTACAGTTTTTTTCTGAAAATCACGATTGTGCTTCATAGAAATAATTTGACACGACTTGCTTGCCATTTGAGGTTTTCGGTTCCTCTTTAAATTTGATTTATTACAAATTAAGCATTTTGTTTTATATATTTCACCTCAAATAATGCAGGTACAAACAAGGCTATCTGATTCTTTATCTTCTCGTGAATGCTGGTCAAAGAAATTTTCACCCCGTGGGTTGTAGTATTGTAGTATATCATTCCGCAAGTTCCCAAGCGTTGCGTTGCGGCGTCTTCCTCTACCTTGTTTTCTATCAATCTTTCTCCGGATTATCACTTGATTGACCCTGTATTTGTTTCCCCCGCTTGATATGCAGATATTGTAGTCATATTGTAATTTTGATATTCCAATGCTATCTTCCTGTTTACTTTCGGTAAACTAGAATTATTGATGTACATAAATAGTCAACGTTCCTTGCAAAATCAGTATAAAATATTGTTTCCGCGCCGGAAGTACGAAGGGAGTGAAGCGGCTGAAGCTGCTGTCGATGTCGCCCGATTCCTTCCGACCGCGAACGAACTCAACGAACGGAGTTACCGCCCCGCACAGCGGTTGCCGCGACCCGGAGCAATTGAGTTACCGGCGTGCCTATTTAATTATTTGCTTTTTGAGTTTTTTAACAGTAAAAAAGTCAATCTACACGAATATTGATTATGTTAAAATCGATGAAAGGCTACACCCTTGCTTTTTCTATCTTTTTCTGAATGACATGTTCAGTCATGTAGACATTTTGCAGTTATCATTGGAGATGCGTACCCGTCGAGCGCTTGCATTGGAAAATCGACTGAAGCTAGTATTATCTCTATGATGCCAATGGGCCGCATGTTGTTGCCCATATTTCGAACGCTGATGTTTACTCCATTAGTATATCTCTATGACTAGAATAAAGAACTGTCAAATTTCATGTATCGAATAGTAATCTTTTAGTTTATTTAAAATTCATCATCCATCGTGTGTTAAGTCCTTCTAGGCTGTTTGCCTCTTGGTAATAGTATGTTATGGGAAACCACATTATCGTTTATCTTGCTATCATCAATATGCACTTTGGATGTTAAATTAGTAAAATACAGTTGCTGAATAAATCAAACATTTCGGTCAATCTGTGGGTATGCTATGAGCTAGATTTTTAAAGGTGACACACGTAACACATTCAAATTACCAAAAAATTGAAGAAAAACTTTCGTAAAGACGAATGTTGACGAAATCAAAAAAAAAAAGAATTTGCCTAAATTATAAACTCTCTCAAGTGTCATCTTCCAGTAATCTAATTTATGACACTCCTTTGGCATGTTGCCTTGTTCACTCTTGATGATCTATCCACTTGGTATATCGTCTCCTTGATATTTTCCCCCAATAGGAGCAACCTAGGAAACCTATACATTATATTTGTTACATTTTTGCCAGTGTCCAAAAAAGATATGTACGTCTCGCGATGGTAAGTATTGACTCCCCTGTGCAGTTGGCCTGGTTCAAAATTTGGAATTTTCCACTTGGAATCATGTTTTTGTCTCAAAATTTGTATTTCTCACTTGAACGCACATGTTTTATTCCAAAATTTCGGTTATCAACTTGAAAGAATCATGTTTCATTCCAATTTTTTTGGTTATTATTCACTTGAAGGAATCATTTTTTTTATTTTTTATGTGAATACCCCACAAGAGTCCCAACTGCTCCCAACCGTCTGGAGTCAGTGAGACTATGGCATCGCCAATTGGGGAATGTTATGTGGCTGAAGGTATTGGGGAGGGAAAGGAGAAGGGGAAGAGGAAGGTGGGGAAATACCTGGCTATTCAGATCTGGTTACCAAACACGGCTAAAAGCCATTTCAAGCAATGTTTTAATTCTGAATGGTGGTCTTTCACCAGGGCGATACTGAGAGTATCTTCCACTCTGGAACGTGCGCAAATATACTACATATTATTTCTAAATGAAATAATTGTGGAACAACACAAATTAATTAAATAAAATTTACTTGCGCACGCCGGGATTTGAACCCGTGACCTTCGGATTCGTAGTCGAGAGCCTTACCCCTCGACCATGGAGACCGTCGAATCACGTTTTATCCCAAGAATTTTCTTTGTTTTCAATGTCGAATGCTGGAACACTGTTTCCTTTTTCAGTTTCTATGACTCCGATTTTGATTTTGCATTTCGCCATAAATTATTATTTTAGGTCCTGCTGCTGAGAGATCCGCTGTAATATCTCTCTCTGTTAGATAATATTATCGTTTATGAAATAGAAGATGAGGTTCCAGCAGAGCTCTCAGCGGTACGACTCATTGTCTAATAAAAATGAGGATCATTTTCATGTGAACAAAGGCTGCCTTAGTTTGATCGATCATTTTTAAACTATGCAGCGAGAGGCTAAGTACCATCTTGCCTTCTACCTAATATGAATATAATTATGTTGTTTAAATATTGAAAGCCTACTAAATCTTATATTTCATATTATTATTGTCTTTGACGTCAGCTTATTCCTATTAATCTGAAATATTTGATGAAATGTATTGGCTACTCGCGTGCATTTTAATGTAACGATGTTTTGCAATTGCCGCATTGTTTCGACAGCAAATCGATCAAAGGAGAATGATATATCATTCATTTTGTCTTCTGCGAATAACTAAATTACCTTCGGTAATGGGGCGAAAAGCCTCGCAGATGCTTTTCAGTCGGACTGCAGAATGTCGAAATTTATTAAATAAAGCAAACATTTTGTTTTAAACCACCAATTTATTTTTAAATCATCACCAACCGGTTTCGCTTATCCCAAGCTTCGTCAGGGTAATTTAAAACTAAACAATAATACATAGGGTGAGCATATATATATATAGGTGAGATAAAAAAATATAATAAGAGGGAGACAAAATATAAAACGAAGCAATGGCACACAATGGTCCCGGTGAAATAGAGTCCTAAGTTTATTTTTATTCTTTAAGTGATACAACACAAGAGTCCTAACTGCTCCCAACCGTCTGGAGCCAGTGACACTATGGTATCCCAAATTGGGGTACGTTGTGACGCTGAAGGTATTGAGGGGGGGAAGGAGATGGGGGGAGGAAGATGGGGAATAACTTAGTTATTCAGATCTGGTCACCAAACACGCCTAAAGCCATTTCAAGCAACTTTTCGATTCTGAATGGTGGTCTTTCATCGTGGCGATACTGACAGTATCTACCGCTCTGGAAATTTCCTTAAATATACTACACATTATTTTAAATGAATAAATTGTGAAATGAGACATTTTAATCAAATCAAATTTGCTTGTGCACGCCGGGATTTGAACCCGCAACCTCCGGATTCGCAGCCGTAATCGTAACCACTCAACCACGGAGACCGTCTAAGTAGAAGTGTGTATCATTGTTCCTTAGAAATCTTGTACCTTTTCATATCACGAAAATAGGTTTCATTTTACAATAAGCACTTGGTTTGCCTACAGCGTTATTTTTGTTGTTGTTTCTTGTTCTTTTAATTTTTGTTTACCTGTAATCAAAGTATAGTCAGCGAGAGAGTTAATGGTTGAATTTTCATGTCCGGCTAGACCGGAGTTGAATTTTTGCGAGTGTGATACAATTAGCTCCTTTATCAGAGGAATCTTTCTGTAGAGTTGTAACCCTGGTCCACTTTGACGGATTCAACGCTAGTCAAATGGCTTTGTTTTGTTTTGTTCTTTTTTTTTAACGCCCATTTTAACATTTAAATGATTTTGTGTAAAGAAAGAAAAAAAATGTTTTAAGTTAACAAAAAAATAACATGATACATAGTAGGTATATAAGTGTAACATATTTGTGATATATATGTATGTATAATAATGTATAAGTGCATGAGACACAAATAAGTTACAAAGGGAAAGGTTTTTAATTTGTAGATAATACCATTTTTTTAAATAAAAATGGTAATAGCCTGATCTACATGATATATAATACACAAGTGCATAATATAATATAATATGAGTGCGTGACATTGTGAAAAAAAAATTGTTTTTATATTTCGGATGACGTAAAAATGTAATACATAATATAGTGCATGATATATAGAAAGAAAAAAGAAGAACAAGTTTTTAGATTGTAGATAAGTAAAAAGATAATATAAAAATAAATATTAATTAAACAATAGCTCTTATTCGATGCTCTTACACTCGTTGCAACACAAAAATATCATCCAGGTATCTTCTCAACACGGGTGAACTTATATTAAATATATCTATAACAGAGGTGAATTTGTTTTCAAGTGTGTATGTAGGCGAGAAATGGTTTAATGTATTTGATAGTTAGTCCCAGAATTATTGTTACGGAATAATATATTTTGCCGAGTTTGTCGATGAGGTACTTTGAAGTTGATTAGTTGCAGGAGTTCACAACAGTCTAATACGGAATAAATAAATTTAAATTAAAAAGTCTGCAGGGTTTGCAGTTTATCTAAGTGTCTGTGAGCTGCATGGCCCCAAATGGGTGCAGCGTATATAAAACCCGTCATTGTGGTCGTATCGTAGATGAGTAATTTATTATCTGATGATAGTCGTCTATTTCGTTTTATTATATAAATCCCAAATTATATAGACCGGAGTTGTGGGAATAAGTTTCATTATTACGCATTATTTCAGCGCTGGAATGGGTTACGGGGTCGAATTAAAAACAATATAATGTTTTGTTTTTAACAGTAACAATGTGGTATACTTGACCTCCGACGTCACGGGGGGCCGCAAAAAGTTAAATTTATTTAAATTATATTTAAAAAACGAATCGTACCGGGAAGAAAAGTTTTATTCGTGATGTCTGCTGCGGTTACAATTCGTTCAAATTTCGAAATCTGTTCTTCAAACCACTATTTTTTTTATATCATCACCAATCGGTTTCGCTTATCCCAAGCTACGTCGGGGGTAAAATTTAATAAATTTTATTTCCACCTAAACATTACTAGAATCCACAACCTCAAAACTTTACTCTAAGCCCTTCATAACTCCGAGCAACGCCGGGTGTACATCAGCTAGTATATACCTACAGAACAAGGCCTCTACCGTGCAAAACTTGAAACACTATGAATTTTTAAATATTTCAGCTTTAGTTATACAGGCAGGGAGATGAAACAAACAATTATGGCACTGATTAGAGATGTCATTTGGAGAAAACAAACTTGCTCTTCGAAATAACAGTTCTCAAAAGACAGCAACCTTACAGCAGTTTTAGGTAATGGGTGGCGGAATACCCACCCCTTCTAAGAAGTGAAATCCGATCGTACCCGGAAGGAAGTACGTAAGGTAGGTACCTGGTACCGCCATGAGAAGTAGCCCTAGCCTACCCCCCGTTCAGATTCTCTAAAACTTATTTGGAAACTCTCTTTCTCTCTCAAGGGGGTTCTAAATATCTCGCTTCCTCTTCCCGACACTAGTTATTTGTTTTAAAACAGACCCTTCTCGAATAACAAATGTCTTGTAAACAACTGAACACTGATAAATTCTACTCCTAATATATATTTAATTATTTTCTATGTACAAGGACTTGGTTCTATGATAATTCAACACACGTATGAATCGGCACATCTTTAATAAAATTGTATAAAATCATTAAAAGTGGGAAAAAAACTATCCCGAAAACCTAAACTAACCTAATTTTAATATATTTTTTTAATGAATTATTATTTTTGGTCAAATCGACCCATTAAAGTGTATCTGATTACCCGTAGTTCATGTAAGTACAGTACTAAAACTTCTATAAAACTCATTTTAGCAAACAAGACCGAAATCACAGGAAAAATTCATAATCAGAAATAACCACCTGTTTAAATAAGAGCTTACACTATATACAAAAAATAAATTAAAAACCTATACCTATAGATTCAGTAAACAAACACAATGTAATCCGTCTTCCAGAAAGCGATAAACCGACCCTATAGTAGTTTTAAATATAATTGTAAAGCTGTGCCGTCAGCAATAAAACAAATTTCAAGTCGCAAATGAACAATATCAGGAAGCAATGGGACTCACTCCTGGCATAGGTGCTATATACCTTAGATTTAGTTTTAATTGTGCCAGTCTGAAGATGCCCGTGACAGGGTGAAACCGGTCCGGACGAAAATGAACAAGTGGAAGAAGATTTTTAAATCAATAAAATTCATATTAAAATGGAATTCCACCACGAATTGATAGTTTGAAATAATATATTTTTATTTATGAAAATGATTAATAAAGTTTAGGTTAGAATCTAACGATTAATAGGGTTTTCGGACTAGAAGTTTTTTCGTAGTTTTAATGACTTTATATTATATTTTGATAGAAAGCAGTCACTTCGTGGTTAGTCATATTTAATGAAAATAAAACAATAACTTTGTTTATAACCACGAGATTTATTTAATTTTATTAGGACCGACCGGTTTCGCTTAACACAACCATCATTAGGGTACAAAATTAAACTCATCAAAAATACATAGTGTGTGTTTATTTATACAAAATAGAATAAGAACATAACATAGAACAAAGAAAAAATGAGATGGCATGAAATAGAAATCTGATAATTTGAAATATTTTGATGAAACTTTATATTACTTTTAAAAAGCGTGGCGATTCATACGTGTGTTGATTTATCCGGTCACCAATGGAAGTATGCACATTGAAATGGCAATCTTCGCGACGTGTGCAAGCAGTGTCAATACTTCACTACCGCAAGTCGCCTCGGTAAATTATTCATAATGAGTAGACAATAAATTTCTATCGCGTCAATAGCCGCAATTGATTGTATGAAGTGTCTCTCCATGGGAACTGTCAGTATAGTAAATAAACATCAATTGTTTTTCGGAACCAAATTATCTATTATTGGTTGAAGACTGCCGTTGGCGCGTTTATTTGCAGATTAATTTAAGAAATAATATTTTTGTATTCACCCAAACGTAAACTGGCATCAAAATCATTTCGTATCTTCGTTTTACGTACTTCAAACATTTTATTTTACAGATTATGAAATTTTATGAAATTATTACAGATTATGAAATTTGCAGCGATTTTCGATATCATTGTGATGCACGCACCCTTGGAATGATACTACACAAAAAGTGCTGTATAAGTAGCTTGAAATTTTGTTATTCTACTTTGAACTTCTGAGAAAAATTATTTAAAAAAATATTATACAGTACAGCAGTCGAGTGTCAGATAACAGTATGAGATTTGAACATAGATATTAAGTACCGTAGAAGGTTTGGCCATCGGTCAATATCTTTGTCCAGACACTGCGCTTAACACGTACTCAAAGAGAAAAAAAAATTGCCGTCAAAAGGGTAAAATACAGCGTATGAAATCATTTTTTACTATAATAATATTTAATCATTGAAGAAAATAATATTAACATAACCTAAATGAAAGATGAAACCGGAAAAAAAAAATATTTTCGGACATTTCTATTAGTGTTCAACTATTGCTTGGTACTTAAATTGCTTAGCTAGGCTACCCGGTCAGTGCTTACCTAAGTCATTAAATAGAAAAAGTTTAAAAAATTGCACAGCCCGCAACAATGTAAATACCTAAAAGTGTAAAAATAAATAAAAAAATGTTAATATCTATTAAAAGATTCTTACGCTTTTTAAGGTCATTTTATAAATATTTTCCAGTCCTAAAATTATAAATATTTCAATAAATACCAGCTTTTCTTGTGCCACCAATCTTCTAATAAATGTAACATCAATAGAAACGGAGGATAAAATAGCAACTCTAAAACTATCGTCTCTATACTTAAATTTTCTAATAAAACTGTGTTCATCTGAAGCGACCGGCCAGGTAAGTATGTTTTTCTGTATCTGTTTGTATATAATTAGTTAAAGAATAGGTAATATTTGTACAGCGCCCCTGAGATGATTTTTCACAAAAACGGCGCTATAAAAGTCATCGAATTATTATTATTATTATTATTATTACTTGTTCGCACTCGTCTAGCCAATGCGTCGCACGCCTCTGGGAAGTCAGGACGAGTCTATTGATATTGAAGATATGACCATTGATATTTGAATACATGAGTGGACGGAGGTGTTTGTTGCAAAATAAAATTTCCAGTACCTCAATTGATGTCAAAGTATTTTTTGTATTTTGCTATTGGGTAGGTATATCTCAGTAATAGTGTTTCAAAGTGGTTAAATTTCAGGAAAAGGTCATACAATATCCGAGATGGTGTTAATTAAGTTAGGTACATAACACCCTCATCTCTCCAAAACAACATAAACATTTTATTTACGGCTCCATCCACTCGTGTCTTTAATTGATATGCATAGTTAATATGTACATCTAAGTTTTAACCATTGATGTAACCAGGGGCGTGCACTCCATAAAGGCAGAAAAGCTGTACCTACCTGTACGAACCATAAAACTAAATTAAAAAAATTGTTTCTCATAATGTATTTTACCATGAATTCGGTAAGAAACTTGTACGCTCATTTGTTCAATCGGCCACAAAAATCAGCTTAATATGATAATAAAATGAGTCTTTTAAAATATTTAATGCACTATTCAAATACCTAAACACGAAAAACAAAACACAGCCGACCTTTGACCACAGAGCAACGTACGCCCCTGGATGTAACATTAATTAACTGTTTGATAGATTCCCCTATTTTAACAAACGGATTGATATCTTTAAATCACAGGCGTCAGGTGGGACTGCTACCGGTATTTCAATGGAAGATGCTTTGGGAAATACGCCAAACGCACACCCAACATTTGTACATGGTTGACATTTATCACACGAGAACGGGTCGTTTCTACGACTCGTTCTTGAGTTTAACATCCCCTCTGTGGAATAATTTGTCGGACTCTGTGTTTCCAATATGTATAATAGGAAGGAGTGAACCTTCCTCCTCAAAAACAACCTGCAAATATCACCCTCATAGATGACATGGGCCCTGAGGGAATTTTTTCCTCCAGGGCCTCAGCAAATTGCCATTGTTCATTGATGTACATATAAGATTAGATCCTTAAATATTTTGAAACATGCAGGTGTCTAAAGATTATCAGAATAATAATATATGAAACTCAAACATCAAGTAGGTGGTATTATTTTTTTATGTTTCACACATGCCGACAGAAATCCTTGAAGTCCCACAGAGGGCGTCTATTCAACACAATATGATACTATCCAATATTTTGAACACATGCCTCGATTGTATACTCGTATGGTATATATTCCTTGTGCAACTTTTAATAGCAAAAAACTGTTTCCATTATTTTTATTCAGGATCTAGAGAACTCGTGCAGTATTTTTTGTCCGCGCCGCTTGACTTTCAGTTGACCTCTAAGACTATATTGGCATGGTTTACTTCCTATAACTTATCTGGGCGATACTCCTCCGCTAAATCTATAACAGTATAGACATTGTTATCGGCTTCCGTCACCATATCTCCTGTAAGAGGCATAACACTAAAACATGTGGTATTATTCATTAATCATTTTTTTAAATTTTCAATCATTTTTATTTAGTACTTATATTGGCTTTTGATCAATATTGCAAATGCTATCATAACAATGGTATTACCTACTGTCATTATATTTTTATGATCATAGTTATCACCCAGAATTGGAAAACAAAGTAAAGAGTATCTCTGAGGAACAAATGTTGTGAGTAAGGGAGTAACACCAGCCAGTTATTCCAGAGCCCATTAGTATTGTGTAAGTTTTAACTCTCCGAAAGAGCTTCTAGTAAACATTTACTTGGTTATAAACCACGAATTATGTTTTATTTTTCGCCAATTAGTTTCGCTTAGATCAAGCTTCCTCAGGGCATATATAAGAACTAAAAAATAACACAGAGTATCGGAGGTGTTATCGATTGTATATATAGGTACAGAATACAATAATGTGAAATAGAATACAAAAGAAAGAGGAAATAAAATAAACCATTAGAGGGAGACAACAATAGAAAAGTAGTATGTGTTAGAGTGAGACAACATTAATATATATTAATAATAATAGATAGTAAATACATCAGTGTAATGGAACATAATGAAGTCATTAAAGAGAGATAATCCTACAATATGTATACAGCGAGGAGCCGTTAAATAATTGGAAAATAGACTACTCGATTACATAATTATTATTCAATTTTATTTTTTTCGCTCCCTCTTACAGGAAAGTTCAAACCAAAAATTATGTGAAACATTAACTTCATAATAGAGTTACATAGATTTGTTTACAAAAGATGTATATGTTGTTTGACATTTTAAATCCATCGCGTATTCTTTTGAAACAGTTGACATTTAGCGTTTTATTTATTGAAATTAGGTTAATTATCACTTAACTGCGGTATTTGGTTGCGATATGTGTGTTTAACTTCTTTTTTTCTATTGTTTACATTTTATGTTCTCATATTTTTTTGGTCGACATTGGACTTACATAATAAAAATAATTGGATAATTTTTGTATACCGCCGTTTTTGTGAAAAATCACCTCAAGGGCTAACTTCTTACTTACTCCAGTTTATTTGTCGGAATAGTATGAATGATTTGCTTTAGATCATGTCATCTCTTTCCTGGGGCTATGTGTCTTAGAGCCGTTCTTCCCAACTTTTCGAATGATCAATCTGAGTCACCGATCAACCAAGTGTTTTCTTAAGGATTAGCTCTGTTTGCTTGTTTTCAAGCATTTTTCGTCCTAAATTGTCTATGGAGGTGCCTGCCCACTATAAAATAGTACCCGCCCACTTTCATACACGATAAAATAGTAGCCGCCCATTTTTAAGACGATAGAATGACATCAAGGTAAAAACTTTCAATGCAAAATTAACATAGATGAGTTAATATCGTATTTTTTTTAATGCTAACCCATAAACTAACATTTTATATTTCACACACCCGTGTATTAATATGATGAAAATAAAGTGTTGACTGAACTTTTGATAATGCCGCGAAGCACAATGTTCGTTTCGTACGTTTGACGTTTCTCGATGAGTGAAAAAATAAGACAAAACGTAGCTTATAAACGTAGCTAAAATAAGTTGTGTTCTCTTCAGCTCCATTTAAAACATACATTAAACATATTTTGACATTCGAAAACAGAAATACATATTTGTCGTTCAATAATTCAATAGCGTCAAAAATATCGTAAACTAATAATGACATTTGACATTTCGGTGACGTTTGTTCACCGTTTTGACATTTTTATAGCTAGTTTTCTGCTGAGGAGAACTTTAATTCACAAAAATCGATATCCTAAATTGAACGTAAATTTGATAGAGAATTTCGTTGGGAAGAGCGTATTTGTGCACTTTAACAGTGTTGAGGCAAAGCTTTCAATAGGGTTGGGAAGAACGGCCGTTAGACCGAGAACCAGGTTTTAGGGTGTCTAGAATATTGATGGTCTTAGATTGTGTCATCTGGAAACCTATGTTTTCTGTAAACCTTGGTTATTAATTATAATAATTATTATAACATCGTTGGTTATTCAGCTGAAAGAACAACGTTCTACGGAGACCTAACTGTCGTACAAGTCGTAATTTTTTATTGCGTATTTTCAATTTATCTAGTACAACGTGTATGCCATACCATTACTGTGTAAAACTATGTACCTATATAATTATTATTATGAATTGATCGGCATACCTAATCATTGCTTACGATTTCCACAATGAATTTATTTAGTTCTTTAACCATATTGTATTACTTTGACTTGATACTTACCAATGTCAAATCAATTTATTTTTTACCGTATTTTTAAATTGTCGGGTTTGATCGTTGACTACTGATTTTGCTTTACTGGCGGCTAATTTTCCGGTCAATTTAACAGCAGAACGTCGTCGTGAATCAGGTGACACTGTAGACGGTGTAGCTATTTTATCATCAAAGGAGACTTCAAACTTCAAACATTATGAAGATAAAAAAAAAATATATATATATATATGCAGACGTTAATATTACGAAATCAAAGTGAAAGTGTTCGGATTAATGTCCTGTAATTAAATTGCATAAGTAGATATGGGGTTCCATGATAAATCAACACATGTATGAATCGGTACACGTTTTAAAAATGGCGTCATTAAAAGTACGAAGGAAAAAAAAAAACTAGCTTTCAAACCTAATCTCACCTAACCCTATTAATAAAAAATAATATTTCTTCTTTTTTTTCTTAGAAAGCAATTACTTTGCGGTTTGAAGTATTTATTAAATAAACTTCTCCTTAATCCCTCCGTCGACGTTCTGTCTCTTTCTTTTTTATGTTTTCTCCTATTCTGTTACATGTAAGCATATCTCTGTCTCATTGTTCCATTGTTTCGTTTTATATTTTGTCTCATTCCTTTTGTATATCCAACTATATATATGCTCACTCTGTGTATTTTAGTTTAGTTTTACGTTTTACCCTTATGAAGCTTGAGATAAGCGAAACCGGTTGGTGATAATATAAAAATATATTAGTGGCTTAAAACAAAGTGCTCGTTTTATTTAATAAAAAAATTATTTCATTAGGTTGGGTTAGATTACGTTGATTTACTAGATATCAGGTAATATTTACTATTCTTTGGTGTTTTGCGATAGTCCAAGTGAAATCAAAGGTTACCAATTAAATATTATCAATTATTTTTAATTGCAAAGGGAATCGACACTCAAATCGAATGAATGTATCGGCTTCCTTTCAAATTTGCATACAAAGAAAGCGTTCCATTCATAGCTGGATTTGCTTGGATAGAGTACAATTTACATTCATTATAATATTAATATTTCAGATTCAAAATGCTACATAATGTTATTAATAATTAAATAAATCGCTTTTTATTTAAAATTGATACTTCTCTCCTATGTTTATTGATAGCTTTCCCTTTTCAAATTTGCATACAAAATAATTAACGTTACGGCAGAGACAAATCTATATAATTCTTTAATACTTCTTTATAACAAATACTCTAAAATGACAATACCTCCAGCTCCTGACGTTTGATGTTAACACTCTACACTGGCGCTCTCTAGCGGCTCTAGTTGATCGAATTGGTTTTTTCATATATTTTAATAGATTTTCTGTGAAATATATTCTTAATAAATTATAGACATAGAAATTTCAAAAAATAAATATTCGGTTAACCTACACATGATTTTACTCCCTTTTTGGTCATAAATGAAAATAAATACTAAGGAGGCAATTAGCTTTGTATTAACAGTTATAAGCCTCGCCGCTCGCCCTTCGCGCTCGTATTGGTGGATTAGAAAGATAATAAAACACTTACAAAAATCGACTTCTTTTGGCTCAACCTATCTCATTTTTTATATTTTTTAAAAAATTTATTATATATGCTAAAGCATAAAAAATAGATATAAATATAGATTAAAAAGTAGATTAGAAATAGATTAAAACTATATATAAATAGTTAAATATCCTCATTAAAGCATATATACAAAATTTATGTTAAGAATTGTGATATGTTAAGCCAAAAGAAGTCTAAAAAATAAGAAATTAAAGAAAATTTCTCAAAATTTATTAAAGAAATATTTTATTTCCTTTCTACATCACTAGACCGAGCTCGAGCATTGAGCGGCGAGGCTTATAACTGTTAGTACAAACCTAATAGCCTCTTTAATATTTTTTTTATTTTTGAGCAAAAAAGCAAGTAGAGTCATATGTAGGTTACCTAATATTTATTTTATGAATTTTCGAATTCTATTATTAATTAAGAATATATTTCACAGAAAATCTATTAAATCTAAGGATAGACCCAATTCCGCCATCGCGGGCCGCTAGATGAGCTAGTGTAGCGTGTTACCATGTCAACGTATGGGAACTGTCAGGAGCTGGTGGTATTGTCATATTTCTACGGTATTTGTTTATAGTCATATACCTTCTAAATTAATTCGTATAATAATAACCGGTACCTCCTTTTTATTTCATTTAAAACATTAATAACACAGTTGCTCCGTAGCAATCGTATTGTGCTGACATTTTTGTCTTAACTTTCCCCATGTGACATCTTTTAAGACCGTCCTTTCTCTTGCGATTAATTGTCTTAGTTAGCTACTATATCCGGCCATCAAAGTTACATTAAATACCCGTTTAGTGCTTCCTTGATTCGTAGTTTTACTCTTTACTCTTATGAAAATACTCGAAAGTATTTGGTACAATTGTTCGCAGTTGATATCGGCAACGTGAGAATGAGTAGTTTCTCTGAGTCGTTCTTTTGTAAAACGGCACCATCCGACGGGTGACAAAAGCGAAACACCAGTGGAATTAAATCACTGTATAAAATAATATTAACATAACCTAACTGAAATATGAAAACGGAAAATGACAGAAAATAAAAAGATTTCAGTCGCATCTGGGACTGAAATCGATGAAGATGACATAAATTGAACTAGCTAAGTTGGTTAAGCGGTTGCCCCGGATAGGCAGAGGACCTGGGTTCGTGTCCCAGATGCGACTGAAAGCTTTTTATTTTCTGTCATTTTTTCCGTTTTCATATTTCATTGAAGTTATGTTAATATTATTTTCGACAATGATTGTAATTAAACTATTAATTACGAATTAGGATAATATAATTATGTATGTTCAATTCTGAAGGGTGAATGAGGTTTTTAAATCTCAATAAAAATAATTAATAATTAATTGAACCAGTTTAATTTTTTCTTTTATTTATTTATCTAAAGACATACCTACAACAATATTGCATTCCCATGAGTTATCAATTCAACTCATTTTGGGACTGTTCATTTTTGCTACATAATATTAAGTCTAACAAAGTTTCAAGACAAATATGTAAATTAAAATATAAAAACAAAAATATGTATATATACATAAACAATAGAAAATAACATAAATACATGTACAGGCTCGAAACTCGAAACATACGGATACAATTACAATCGAAATACATATCAACGTTTTATGAGACAGAAATATACCTACATCAGAATCTGCAAAGCTTAAGGGCGGCTATCAGAACAGAGTTGGTATCTACGAGTATGATAAATGGTTTTTCAAATAACGTTAAAAGGAATAGGATCTCAGAGTAACAAAGTTCCATCTAACACATCAATGTCGTGCGATAATGCGCTCTAAGGAGAGCAACTTTAGGGCTCATTATCGCATAACATTGCCTTGTCATTTATTGCTACGCATCTACAAATCATGTATAAAAAGAATTTTTTTTTTTACTTAGAAATTAAACAATAAAAACATAATAAAATTTAAAATTATGCAATAATAACACAATTTATTAATTAAAAATAATATGTAGTGTATTTGTGGCATGTTCCAGAGTGGTAGATACTGGTGTATCGCCCTGGTGAAAGATCACCATTCAGAATCGAAATGTTGGTTGAAAGCCGTGTTTGGTGACCAGATGTGAATAGCCAGATACTCCCCCACCTTCCTCTTCCCTATTTCCTTTCCCTACTCAATTCCTTTAGCCTCACAATTGGGGATGCCATAGTCTCACTGTTTCCAGGCGGTCGGGAGGAGCTGGGATTCTTGTTTGGTATCTCATTAAAAAAGAACACGCCTTCAAAACTTGCATTTAAAAACAACAATCTAAACGGTGCAGAAATTACGTCACGTTTCAAAATATAAACATGGATACCGCCCAGTGGCGTGCAGTCCGTAGAGGCTGTAAAGCTGTGCCTACCCTAAGAAAAATGAACCTTAAGAAGCAATTATACAAAAAAATTTAAAGGGACAATTTTTTTTTTCAAAATGTTTCCATGAATTTAGTAACGTTCATTTATTTTGTTGACCATAGCAATTTGCGGAAGAGGATTATAAAATAGTTATTTTCAAATATTCAATGCACACTTCATACCCAAATTTAAATTACGCACATTCTACCTTTGGTCATAGAGCAACGCACGCCACTGCTACCGCCTGAACGAGTAGCTAGAATCCAACGAGAAAAATAACGCGCAAAGCAAATAATAATAATAAATGGATTATTTTTATAGCGCCGTTTTCGTGAGAAAATTACCTCAAAGGCGCTTTAATTGTCAGCAATTATTGGAAAATGAAAATCGCCAATTTTTACTCGCTCTAGACAGGGAGGAAAATTTTCTGAAAATCTATGCATTTTTAAATATAGAACATAGCTCCGAAAGGGTTAACAGAAAAAATATTTTGTTTTTCATATTAGTTGCTAGAATATTCTACGAGTTCTCGGTCATGCATTATGACGTTTTAACATATAAACGCGAAAAGCCATCAATAATCATATATTACACATGTGTTAAAATTATAACAACATAAATGTGAAAGGAATTCTTACGTAAACCGACATATTATTCCGTACGCACTCGGCGAATACCAACCACATCGCTACCGCTGCTGCTCCGATTCGCTCTGAATAATCATCATTACTATCATTAGTATTGAAATATAAAAATAATTTTTAAACAAATGACGAGCCGGGCCTCACAAATGAAATTTAATTGTACTTTCTAGTGGCGCGCGTGTGATACATTATTGTACCTGGGTTTTCCGCTGCAGGATGTTATCACCAATAGCAATCAACACGTCATGCGTCACCTGCCAACTATATTGCGAAAGTTTTACTTTAGTTTTTCCTGAACGTACTCCTTCGACAGAACCGACTCCACGGTGACCCTTGATACATTTATTAATCCTTTTTGATTTTCATTGTCATTTTGCAGTGTGATGGAGCTATGGCATTAAATTATCATTAGGAGAATGTTGTTTGGCCTTTTTTATTAGTTTTAGTTCCACACAGGAATCCTAACTGGAGCAAGTGGACAATAGCGTAAACATTTGGGACGCAGGAGGGAGTAGGGGAGGAAAAGAAATGGGAAGATTTGGAAGTACCTGTTCAAATGATTTTTTTTACAGATTTGTGAAAAATGAAATTTCGTGCAACATATATTCTTTCCTAATGTTTGCTGTTGCTTGTGCTTAGACATTGAAAACAATTATCAAGTATACAGAAACATGAATAACAATTTAACAATAGTTACAAAAGTATGTAAAAAATTAGTGTTTTTACAGGATTATTGGTAAAATAAACTGTGTAAAAAAAAGTGAAACTAAATTTTATCTTATACAAACTAATGAGATTATCAATGAAGCCAATACAATTCTGGGATTTATAATTCGTGTTTCAAAACCTTTTCGCGGCATAAAGACTATACTACCTTTACACAGTTTATATCCGCCATCACTTAGAATATTGCACATCGATATGGACACCTCCATACCAAGCCCATATTGAAAGAATCGAAAGCATTCAACGTAAATTCTTTAAGCATATAAATTATACGTTTAATTTACACTTTGCAAATAGCACCGAATACTTAAAATTCCATAACTTCACCACGCTTCAAACGCGCCGCTTAATATTTGATCAAATCTTGTTATTTAAAATTTTGAATAATGGCCTGGACTCGCCAGAGCTCATTAACTTTATAAACATCCACATACGAGTACCATCAAGACCAACCCGATAAACCGATTTTTTTTTTGCCCGCATGCAGAATCAATCTTAGGATAAATTCTCTAATTCCCCGTATTTCTGCGCAAAAATATCGAACCGAAGTAATACGTACGACCACAAATTGGTGCAAGACTATAAAATGTATCGAGAGCATCTCCTGTCCCGATTCTATCTTCCTCTTCCTCTTCCACCTTCCTTCTTATTTTTCTTCTTTCTATATCTTGTTAGTTTCATTAATAAAACATCTGTATTTAACCACTCTTAGCACAAGAAACTTGTTGGCTTACCTTTTGTTAAACTTCCCTCGTATATTTTTATTAAAAGCGATAATTTATAAAGACCAGATAAAAATAGTATAATTTACATTTCAACATAGTGTACAATTCAACATATGAAAATAAGAAAATATAAAATTTGCTACTATGTATTGTAATGTTTTAGGCTGTCGGTGTTTTAGAAATACTAAAAGTTTTTTCTTGAATATTTCGTACTTTATCTCTGTCCTTATGTCCGTAGAACGATCATTCTATACCTTTATATACATATTGATGGGGCTGCTGTCGTATTTAGATTAGATCAGTGGTACCGTTAGTCATCCTTATGGTGTTATTTCGAACACTAGTATTTATTGGTGATTATATATTGTTACTGAGATCGTAGTGTGTTTGGAGTAATGCTATATTATTTGATGTGTGTTTTTGATAGCGGTGGAACTGAAAAGATTTGAACTTGTCACTGAGGTTTAAGCCTTTTTTTGTTTCTGAATGTTGGTATTTCGCGGGCCGATTTTGTGAATATTTTCCGCTCTGGAACGAGGTGTAAATATATTATTGTATATTAATTCTAATGTGGAATGGAAGTATACCATAATTTTTTTTCCTCTGCCGCGGAGGATATCATTTAGAAATTCGGGTCTAGGAGCTTCCTTTGAGGTCATAAAGAAAAATAATAACTAGTAAATTTATCAACACCTCGCCGAAGGAATCTAATATTTCCACCACTGCTCGCCGAGAAATGGCTGAATAAGCAAATTTGTTTATATTTTCCATCCCCGAACGAAAATCGTTGGAAATTCTCAACATGTTTTGCTTTGAAATTGCATTATTTCAGTAATATCAGAATACGAAGTAAAATAACCAAGAGATGTGTCGGAATGCATCCATGATAAAATTTCTGTGTAAAATCTGTTCTGAAAATATGTTTGCCGTTTTTAGTATGGCATGGAATGTAAATCTTCAGGGTTATATAAATAATTTACTACTTGAATGCATGAATCCAGGTCCGCTATGCGTTTTGTTGCTGCTATTCCCTGGTCCCATCATTAGCTGGAAATGTGTTCCAGAATTGGTCCAGGAATAGCATTCGATACTTGAATATTAATATCCAATCAACGGAGCATCCTGCTTCGTAATGGGCGAATCGTGGCGCAGCTTCTACTTATATTTAGTTTAAGCAATTAAGCCCACAAGAAAGCTTTATGTTTTGTTTTCTTCAACAATTTTTCTCTTGCGAATTTTCCCATAGTGCAACAATATATAGGTGTAGAAATTAGAGTTGAGTCGAACACAGTACTCATACAGATGCAGTGATTGCATACAGCATGCTTCACACTCGTTATTATATGTTAATGATCTACATAGTAATTGAAAGAGGAGGTTCGAAAGTTCGAATCCCACCGCCAGACCGCTCACAGTTGCGCAAACGACTGTTAGAGTGTTAGCGCCGCCAAGCAGCCATTTCACGCCAGTTGTGAGTAAAATGGCTATTATGCATCACAAGCTTTTCTGTGTTAGCGAGTTCTGTAAAACTGAGTCGTAAACTGTAGTGCAGTGTACCTTTCGTCTCCATTTTAACATTGAAACACCAACTAGAAAGAGCATTTGTCGTTGGTATCACCAATTTTAGTAAACTGGATGTCTTTGTAAAGGAATAAGTCCGGCCCGACCGCGTGTATCAGAGGAGAAATTGCGAAATTGAGACCATAATTTTGAATAACCCTGTATAATAAAACACCGGAAAACTTTTAAAATATCGTATATACTTCTTGTTCTTGTCTCCCTAGTATAAAACACGTAGGTGTAAGCTAGAAAAAATGCTGTTTCTCTGACGTTTGGCAAAGATATCACTGTCGGAAGTGTATAAATTTGCACCAATACACACAATCCTAAGTTTGTGATGTTTGGGTCAACTCTGATTGCGCTACCGATATATTCATGCTATGTTGTTGAAAAATATAATTTGTGAAAAAGCCTAGGTGTGTTGTTTTAATTGTGCTAACACGTCTATAAAACGTTTAGTCCAAATGAGTCGAGTCATACTAGGCCTTCCACACGAGCGGGCGGCCCGATACTAAAAAAGCCATGGCGTCGAAAGGTTCGACCATCCTGTCGTCCTTTCCTAAAATCAAGCCTACCAACTAAGGACTACCGGATGGTCGAATCTTTCGACTCCATGGCTTTTTTAGTATCGGGCCGCCCGCTCGTGTAGAAGCCACTTTATCTTATTTCCTTAAGGGGGAAGAGGGACGCCTAATAGAGATTGTTTATTATTTCGATAGAATGATAATATTATTACGTAATACGATAAACAATGTTTTTAAAGAAAAAAATATTTATTACATATTCATAAAATTTACACAACCTTGGCATTTATCAAAACCACATCAGAAATATCACCCTTTTTGACGGTCTGTTTTACCAAATATTTTAAAATGTCAAATATCCTCAAAAAACACTAGTTTTTTTTTAAATTCAGAGAAGAAATTTTCCTAACAAAAACACTTTTTAAATACGGATTACTAAACTTCGGTTAAATTTATTAAAAAAAACGTACTGAAAAGGATTGCAATTATTCTTCTCCCCCTTTTTAAATTATTTTCGTATTTTTAATACTTTGTAAAACATGCATAGGACGGTCAGAAAAGGCTGATATATATCTGATTTGATTTTGATAAATGTTTGAAAAGAATACAATTTATTTTTCTCTTTAAAAAATATTATTTATTGTATTGCGTAATAATATTATCGTAATTTAGAATTTATAAATAATCCCTCTCCGACGTCTCTCTCCCCCTTAAGCTCTGCCCTCGTAATGTCGCAAATATTTCACTACCTCTCTAGTCCGGACATGTTTCCGCTTTTCTCAACATTTGTCGCATTTCACGGCTTGATGCCTCCATTCTTGTCGGTTCCATGCTTTGGTCTGCCACGTATTTTCGCCTAACTTGATTATCTACTCGATCTGGAGGGTTTGGGGATCTGGTTTTAGGGCGGTTTAGAAGGTTTATAGGGCGGCCTTGAGTCCTCTTGGTCCCCCTCGGGCGACACTGAACGATGAGATGAGATTGGTCCATAGATTGTGCGTCCTCCGAGTGGCATGTCCTGCGATTTGCTTTTATTGCCGTATCCAATAGCCTTACCCAGTATCCACACACAGCGCTCCCAGCGCTCGAGGCAGTTCCCAACCAACAAATTGCAATTTTTGCAAAGTAATTGTAACCGTAATAATATTCGGTATTATTCAATAAAAATATACTGTTTAGGTTAGCTAGGTTTTTTTCTACTTTTAATGAACGTCACATTTGAAAAGTGTGCTGATTCATACGTGTGTTGATTTATCATGGAGCCTGTTGGGTTAGGTTACGTTTTATATTACATAGAAAAGATTATAATGTAATCAATTTAATAATCTACTACCTGCGTATTATTTTGTCTGTTTGTGTAACTCGTCATTAATTTACCGGTAAGTGTTCGCAGCATTTCGCCTTTAAATTACACGCATTACGGTGATTAATTCTGACATTTCCGATTTAACAAACAAGCCGCCATAAATCATCCACCCGCTGCCCGATCACCCGGGGTGGTGGGGGTGGTGACGGTGACAGTGTTCTCATTACAACTTCACATTACTCGCGGCAAATACCAAACACCAGTGGCGGTCGGTGAGCTTCTGAGCTAGGCACGCCATCTTTGAAAATGGCCCGAAAGATAAAAGATAAAAGATACCTATTATGGGCATTACATTCATGATTTCAAATTGTTGTCCAGGGGTAAAGTGCAGTAACTTTGGGAGACGATTCTAAAGCATAAAAGACGAACTACTTTTTTGGAAATTCTGTCATTTTAATGAACATTTCAGGAAGAAATGTTTAATTGCGCAGTTGTTTAAACGTCAAAACTGTCGTTGTTTGTTATTGTCTGTGCGGTTTCCATGGATACATAACAGAGGGAAGTTTCCACTCTTGACTTTTTTATGTGAATACCTCGCAAGAGTCCCAATTTGTGAGGTAGGTATGGCCAACGCCTCCCCGGGAACCATTCATTGGATAACCGACACCTCTGTCGTAGGTCATCCCAAGTGTTTAGTGTAGAGCCTATCGATAGGGTCTTTAAATCTGGCTGCCTGGCAAAAGTCCCAGGCTGCCGGCCGGCAGACCTGTTTTTTTCTACTCTACTAATCGACCCCTATCGTACATTTCCATTCATGTATCTTATGACGTATTTTTACCCCAGGATGCGCATCGCCAGACCAACCTTTTTAAGGCTTACTAAATGCCCATTATCGCTACAAAGTAGTTTCATCTGTTTATCCGTTGACGTAGGGTTTCATGTCACGGAATCCTAAGCATAAAATTAATGCCTTGAATTGACACTACTATGAAATTAAATTCTGTAATAAGATAACATTGTTTATTTTAAGCGTAAAATCAATCGTTTTTTTTCTGACTGCAGGCAAGTAGTGTTTGCTTAAATAATGTCATAAAATATTCTCTTGCTCTTTTGTTATTTTTAGGTACTTACTTTATATTTGGTTATTACACCCCTAGCTTATACTAAATTGCAGTGACCACTCGTGAATTTTGAGTGAGCTAGAGTGCTAAGATTGAAAAATAGGCAGTGCCCCACCTACCATCGAAATCTCCATACAAAAATTGAAATTTTGAAAAAAAAAAAATCATTTTCGACTTCAAAAACATCAATAACGTGGTATTTTTCAATCTTAGCACTCTAGCTCACTCAAAAGTCACGAGTCGCCAGTGCTAAATTGTTATATAATGTCTAAAATGTTCATGTAAGTGAATCTGTTACTCGAATTTAAAGTTTTAATTTGTACACATCATATGTAGTGTGTCTGTTAAAAGGATTTTTTTTAAATTAAAAAAAACTTTGTAACTTTTTTCCACTCATTTATTTTCGACCGGGCCGGTTTCACCCTATAACGGGCATCAACAGACTAAAAATTCATTTTAATATGGAATTCCACCATGAATTGACAGTTTCAAAATTAGAAATAAGTAAATCTGTTATTTTCTAATTGTAGGTTAGGTTAGTTAGTGTAAAGCGCACTTGAGGAGAACTTCCGCAATTTCCGAAATTAAGTCTTATTATTATTATATAACATAGAACGACCGCCCCTGTCAAATGCCAAATATCATAGACAACAGAACTACAGACAAATCTATTATTCAGCCTAGGTTTGTCAATGAACATGTCCGGCCGAATTTACCGTCACGGAAGAATGAATAAATGATTTGTTTTTTTTTCCCGTTCCGTGGCTTTCTCCCTCTCTCCACCCACCCCATTGACACACAAACCTTCGCCCTATTCCGAAATCACAACACAGCCTTCACAATACGTTTTAAGGCAGAGGTCGACAATCGTCGTTCTGACTGTACTTCATTTCAGAACGTATACAGGCTTCACAATAAGTTTTAAGGCAGTGGTCGACAATAGTCGTCCTGACTATACTTCATTTCAGAACGTATACAGGCTTCACAATAAGTTTTAAGGCAGTGGTCGACAATAGTCGTCCTGACTATACTTCATTTCAGAACGTATACAGGCTTCACAATAAGTTTTAAGGCAGTGGTCGACAATAGTCGTCCTGACTATACTTCATTTCAGAACGTATACAGGCTTCACAATAAGTTTTAAGGCAGTGGTCGACAATAGTCGTCCTGACTATACTTCATTTCAGAACGTATACAGGCTTCACAATAAGTTTTAAGGCAGAGGTCGACAATCGTCGTTCTGACTGTACTTCATTTCAGAACGTATACAGCCTTCACAATAAGTTTTAAGGCAGAGGTCGTCAATCTTCGTTCTGACTGTACTTCATTTCAGATTGTATGGAATTCTGCATCCGAGATCGGATGTAAAATTCGATGTCGATCTAACAATGTTTTGTTGAAATTGAGCTGAAAGTGGATCCCATTCTTCTCAACTAGCAACATTTTGGAACAATATTATTTTTGACAGCTAGTTTGATCCACTATAAAATTTATAAAATTCTAGCTGAAGTACCCGGCGTTGCCCGAGGTTATGAACGTTTTGTGGTTGTGATGTGACCCCTACCCCTACCCCTACCATCTATCTCCTACCCCCTACCCCTTACTCTTACTCTTACTCCTACCCTTACCCCTACATCTACCCCTACCCCTACTCAGTATTTTCATCTTATTTTGAAAGTTGAGTGTACAAAATTTCATAAAGAAGTACCAAAATTCTGCTTTAAGAGGAACGGCTGCGGTGACCGTTTCATACATAACTGAATTTTGGATTTGAGGCCAAAATACCCATCCAAAATGAATGTTTTTTTTTAATTAAAGGTTTAGTAAATATCTAGTACGGATGAGAAGTATTTTATTTATTTTTGTTCTAAATTATGAAATATAGCCATTAAAGCAATTGATTTTTCGCGATTTTAGGGGCAAATTTAACAATCATTTATCAATTCTTCAATTGAGCTGTCAATATCACATTCGAGTTAACGATGGTAAATGGCGTGCAATAATTACCAAAGTATAGTTTTGTGGTTCAGCACACAAACACAAAGCTTTTTATCGCGTTCTTGCTCACGCTAATTATATTTTGTGGAAGTCCGTGTAGTACCGACCCTTTGAGGTTTTTAATGAATAAAAAATATATCTACGTGGAAATAAAACACAAAGAAAACCAAAATTTCGTAATTTTTTATTTTAAGTTTATTATTACTTAAATAAGTAAAATAATGAAAAAACAAACATCTTTTAAATTGATAGTTTGCAAAATACGGCTTATGCGCCGACCACCACGATTTTGTCTAAATATATTTACAGTGATCACGTGAATATTTTTCTGAACACTCCAGAATTGTACCAAATTTTCATAAAACATTTCATGACAAATTATGCGCTTATACATGGTGTCCGGAAACTCGTGGTACAAGCGGGAATCTAGTGAATCTACATCACAGACATTTTGTGTTATAGAGTTAGAAGTTTTATTTTTTTAGGTTAACTTTGAAAAAGTCGGTTGCTACGGGGTTACTATCAGTTGTTTATTGTATTTTAATACGCGACGACCTGTCGACCTGACTCTAAAAGTTTTTTTTTATTTAGTTCCCGAAAAAAAAGGAATTAAAAAAAATCTTAATGCTTAGATTGAATTGAATTGAATTCAATTGAATTGCATTAGTTTTCAGAAACCGTGTATATACCACCAAACATGTTGATTGGGGTGTCATTAAAACCAATTTACTTGCATAAAGTTTCAGAATGATTTTTTAAAAATTTGATGTGGAATCTGTTTATTAAAAGTGATCTGCGTTATACGGAACCAAAGTGGTTGGGGTATCGGACTACTTCCAAGTACTATTCAGATGAAATTAAGAGAACTGTAAATATTGAGACATACAACCATTGAAAGTCATAAAATACCATAAATTATTAATAATTTTTCTAATTAAATTACCTTCGCCGAAGAGAGTGTACCTTACTTAATCGAAAATAAATTGATGAAAACCGAATAATTGCTGCGCGCAATAAACGCAAATATCAATGTGAGTCTTGGTTACGACGTTAGTTCCTGGTGCATCGTAAGTTTGTTAACACAGCGAATCCTGAAAAATATACACGGTAGAGCCATGTATTAATAGTTTCGTCAAAACACAAGGTGGTCGGGGGTATCGGTTGGTCGGCATTACACAGCCTCTCCCTATCGTTGTGACCTTAATCCATATTAACAATTTATTGTTTTGACGTAAGGGCGTGTACCTTATCCTTTTATTTAAAAAAAAAAATTCTTGAACAGGGGAGTGTTTTTTTGGCGACCACTATGACGGATCGGTAAGCTCGCAGGCTCGAAACCTGGCTACCAAATAATATTGTGACTAAATTTATTTACAATAATTTAAGAAATTAATACATTCATCTCGTTCCGTAGTTGGCGATAGTCTTAGTATTGGTCTACTCGGAGATCATCATTTAGAAACGAAATTGATTTAGTAATGTTTTACAACTAAATTTGAATAGCTTGGAGTGGTAGGTACTCTCAGTATCGCCCCGGTGGTTAAAATTGAAAACTTATGCTTGAAGTGACTTTTATTGGCATGTGGAGCGAATGAACGAAGAAAGGAGTGTAAGAAGAATGTATGACGCGAATGTGAATGGAAGAAGAAGCCGGGGACGCCCGAGGAAGACATGGCACGATCAAGTGAATCAAATACTTGAGTCGAGCCATGTCAGAAGCCGGAATAATAGAAGAGAATGTATGAGACGATGTATGAATGTGAATGGAGCAAGAAGTGTATGCCAAGATCGAGTTGTTTTGCGGTCCGTCTTCTCTGCCTACCCCTGCGGGAAAACGGCGTGATGGTTAGTTAGTTATTTATTTTATTTACTCTTCATAAAAAACCACTAAAACATATTTATTATGCATGTACATATTTTTATGGACGGATTTATTGCCTAGTGGCAGTTTCTATCAACCATCCCATAGTGGGAAAATGATCACATCGCATAGTGTGACTTTTCGCACGTAAAGCAGTTAAACATTTTTTTATTATGATACATTTTAAAATATGTCACGGGTAGGAAAGGGATAAGGGAGGGAAGGAATTAAAGGGGTTGGGAATTAACCAACATTATGCTGGTGGAAAGACGAAAATAAATTCTTCACTTTAGCTTTGAAAATGGGCTTTGAGGGAGTATTCCGTACGTTAGAGGGCAGTTCATTCCAGAGACGTGACGACAGTGATCAGTGATTAGATCTCAATAGACAGGCACTTATCAACATTCCTATTTCCCATCTCCTTCCATCTCCTTTCTCCTCTTAGCCTCACAACATACCCCGATTGGGAATGCCAAAGTCCCACAGGCTCCGGGCAGTTGGTGATTTAGTGCGGTATTCGCATACATATTTTGTTGTTAAAAGCTCAACCTTTCTATTTCTCATTTTCTATTTCTTATCACTTCCTTAATAATAATAATAATTGGACCATTTCTATAGCGCCGATTTTGTGAGAAACCACCTCAGGGGCGCTGTACAAATATTAATTCCTATTCTTATATTACGTCTATTCTCACAAGCCTCACAACGTTCCCTAAGTTGCGGGGTGCCATAGTGCCACTGGCTCCGAACAGTTGGGACTCTCGTGCGGTATCACATGAAACAAGCTGGTACGAAATAAATGTTTACTCGTATACCAAGAAAGATTGTGTTTACTTTGCGAGACATATTTACTCCGTTCCCATCGCGGTTTTCTCAGTAAGGAGTCGTTTGTTGATCCAATCTTCGTATGGAGATAAATAATTTCATATTGGCTTTATTATAAAAAGCCGCAGAGACTCTCAAACTTTCCCCTTGTTTTTGACTTTGTTTCATTTTGACTGTTTGCTTTTGGAAATACACGGCGAATTTTTTAATGATATCAGAATATTTTATACTATCGGTTTTTTGTAATATGGGTCTAATTATAGTCTTAGGGAGAAGGTTTTTAAGTTTTCTTATTACTCTGTTACTTGTATACTTTCGATTTAAAAATCATTACGTATACATTTACGTCTAACTCAGGGGTTCCCTACCTTATTTGGACTATATTTGTCTTCAGCGACAATACGATATAATCTGAATTCTATACATACACTTTGACTGAGAGATAATAACTCTCATTTCCGCGATCGACTCTATACCCCGAGACGATCTTTTCATAACAAATATATTTCTAAATATTAATATATATATTTCTAAAACCGGATATTTCTAAAACCGAGAAGATGGATAACGATAAATTTATTGAATTGGTCGGGGAATTTACGTAATAAAACAATAATAAATGTGGGAATAGAATTATGAACTCAAACATGCTGTGCCGGACGCTAACGCTCAGTTGACAGTTCGGTTGATAGGCGTACTCGCGCCTGTGCTGTGTCTGTGCTGTGCTGCACGGTGTGAATAATCGCGTCTGTGCGGTGCATGCACTGTACTGTTATGCCCTGCGCGGTGCTGTTAGATATGAATCGTCACTCTTGTTAAAAGTGATATAAAGTCATTAAAAGTACTTTTTTTTTAAAATTAACCCGAAAACCTAATCTAACCTAACTTATTCATTTTTATTATTTTATTGTTAATTTAATTTGTATTTTAAGGTTAGGTTAAATTAGGTTTTCACGCTAGTTTTTTTTTCTTTTCTTTACCGACCCTACATTTAAAAAGTGTGCAGATTCATACGTGTGTTAATTTATTATGGAACCGATACTAGGCGTTCGCAGAGCTTATGAGAACCATTGCTCGACCGATTTTTATTCATTCGGTGAAGTTCGTAAACACCGAACGGTATAAACTTTTTTTTATAGAAATAAGTACGAGTTTCAACTAACTTAATTTTGTACGATTCTTCGTTTTGTGAAAGAACCCAGTCTATTAGTTTGTACAAATGAATCGGTTCACATTGATGAATCGAATTTTGTATCGCTTATCAGCGATCACGATAACCTTTAAGGTTAAAATATTTTGCAGTTTAGATGCAACGGAGTCGTTATTTTGTATAATAATTATTTCAATAAGTTGTTGATTTACTCAAACCAACTGTAAATTTAATTGCACTCTTCCTAATTCATATAAATAACAATTAATCATTTCTTCGTCCACAACTTAAACAGGCGTATCTCATATTTAGCAACTTAACAAACGTTTTTTTACCGGATTCTTATATATTTTGTATCGTGTTTAGCTAATGGGGTAAAAAAATGTGTAATTAAAATCCTACTAGCGAAAAATGTTGAAAAAAGCGGTTTTTTTGGCTCTCTCAGAAAGTTGCTAAATATGAGATACGCCTGTTTGTATTGTAGACATGTAGACGATGATTTGACTGACAACAGAAAAGAGCTATTCAAGTTCAGAACTACTTCATAATTTATGCATTGTCTACCCAACGCGTGAAAATAAATGAGCAAGTTCTCACCAAAATCAAATATGTACATAATAACATCAGGATTGATGTATTTTCCATTGAACATAGTAATCCATTTCGTAAATAAATATACGGGAATGTGTTGGCACATTATTCAAAATTGTTTTCTGTTTGCCGATTATATTGTCGGAGCAAACCTATATCTAGATTTTCAATCGTATCATTTGAGCTGCTCCGAAGACATTTTCTTGGCTGTCGTATAAAAGATATCGAACAAATATTTAGGTACCCGAATTGTCATTTTGATAGCGTATGATATTTCGAATCCTTCGAACACGTCGATTTGAATGTCCAATGTTAAGTTTTGTCAAAACAACGTCATGACTGTCAATTTGTCGTCCTGTCGACGAGTTGAGCAATTTCTACATTATTTTATATTGAAATGTTTTAACCGTTTTTACATATTACCACATTATATTTGTCTGCTTCAACATTTTTATATCTAATCATTTGTATAAAATGTACAATATCTACTCGATACAGGTCGAACTGAAATCAAATATGTATTATACAATTCACTCGAAATAATACTAAACATGTTTCGAAATGTTATTTCAATAACTAATTTATTCGAATAATTTTTAATTGATATCTTGATTATGCCCATCACTAATCGAGTTAAGAAAATCTTATTTTAGCTTGCGCATATTTCTAAGAGACCGTTTACTCAGCGGGAATAAAAAATTAGAATTCCAAGTGGATATTTTCTGAATTCTTTTCCTCGTTCTCATGAATAAGACGTTTTCCTCCTCTGGCACTTTTGCCCCTCGCTTCTTGTACCAACGTCATAGAAAATACCTTTTTCTTGGTTCATTTCGTCTTCGACACCCCGTGTCAAAACTACCCCTGTTTAATCCTACCTAATTGTGCAAAGACGCCCCATTGTCTTGGTATCTATCTAACTTGGCACAATACAGTATTATTAACTGTAACTGGATTAGTAAAGAGATCCAGTAGTGGGAGGCGTCTCTATCGTTGTTAAGATGCAGGAGATTAATTATCAATATCTATCGAGTATCTCGATATTTCTCCCTAAGTGGGTTCTTTTCTGATTGATTTGTCTTAGTTGATAAGTAGGGGCACCCTAACATATAAATATTGTCAACAAATGGAATAATAATGATCGTATCATATCAGTTTTATCCATTAGTTTGATTGAAGGATAATAGACACTATCTCTCAAAAATAATACTCGAACTTAATATCACCCAAATAATGCGCTAAATGTCACTTTGCAGGTTGCTAACGTAAACAATACAATAAATAATTTATCTGTAAATTCTATACAGGTAGTTAGGAAAAATGATGAAAATCCTCATTCTGTAATCTTTTAAATTCTATGAAATACATACCAAAATAATTAATTCTTATTGTGTTTAATTCGTGGAACTCCATTTATTTATTTATTTTTATAAACAATAATTATTAGCCTCAAACACTCATCCAAATTGAAAAAACCTTCCGAGAAAAGATAAATGTCGCCGACAGGACTCGAACCTGCACCCTTCTGATATCCGGTCAGATGCTCTACCGTTGAGCTACGTCGGCTTATCGCAAACCTGCCAAGTTAATCAATATATACTAGTGTTTCATTCAATAATTACTGTTTTTTATTATATTTCACCTGTAAACAACCAACTTTATTAGTATGAGAAAGGTTTGTAACGGCTAAATCCCTCAAATAGATGGCGTCGAGACAAATTATGTCTACATTTTATTGGTGAAAATTGCTTTGACTTGTCAAATATTTATTAATTGATAAACTAAAGTTCTTAAAAACTTAAGACAAGATTTTTGTGCATAGCGCAAAGGTAACAATTATTTTTATAAACAATAAATATTAGCCTGAAACACTCATCCAAATTGAAAAAAACCTTTCCGAGCAAAGATAAATGTCGCCGACAGGACTCGAACCTGCACCCTTCTGATGTCCGGTCAGATGCAAAAATCTTGTCTTAAGTTTTTAAGAACTTTAGTTTATCAATTAATATTTATTTATTGTTTAATTTTTTATTTTTTTTTAATTTAAAGTAAATACAATTTAATCATGTTATACATGTAAAACAAAGGTGGTTGGGAGCAGCTAGGACTCTTGTGTGGTACTCACATAAAAAATAAAATAAACGGATCTAATAAACTCTTATTTTGTGGCAGTTATGTTAAATGACGTTGCGAGCTGTTAAAAAGAAGTTGGCCTCAAATTTGAAACGCTGTGCATGCTTCATGACGTCAGAACTCGCCGTACGAGAGGTTTAGCTGCTTCATACAAGTACAATAAGATCTCTGCTGTACAGTTACGATTAAACAATTTTTTCATTCGAATTTGATTGTCATCACTTTTATCATCTTGTTATTTTACTGTCAAATTCGTATTATTTTTGTAAAAAGCTAATTAAAATTATTTTGTTTCAGTTCGATAGACCGCTACAAGAAGGTGCTATGGAAGGACGTGCGCGTCGGAGACCTGGTGCACCTCTCCAACAACGAGGTGGTACCGGCGGACCTGGTCCTCCTGAGGTCCTCGGACCCCTCGGGCCTGTGCTACCTGGACACCTGCAACCTGGACGGGGAGTCCAACCTCAAGCCCAGGCAGGTGGTTACTGGATTCCAAGATAAGGTAAGCAGGCACTTTCCATTTCTATGTTTCAATTGATACTTGGAAGACTCAATCCCATTCATATTTCCTTGTCTCTCTTCGCTGTCCTTCGTGTCACTTTGCCTTCACTTCATTCCATGTCAATTGTTTGTACTTTCTGAACTCTAGGACTAGACTAGACAAAGGACGCCAGACGAACTATCACCATGAATAACGGTGCGAGGGGTTACTGCTAATGGGCAAACCACCAATCCAAGTAACAACAGCGTAATATGTAAGTAAAGCGGCACGACTTGGCTTACTCGCCCCGGGAAACGTCTTGACTAGAGTGTAGAGTTTGATAATATAGCCTTGGTGTCTAGCGGCGGGGTGATTTTGCTAGTCTAGACAGGCTGCCAGCCTCGGGGTATGTTTAATATCGCGAACGCAAATCTTGCCTTTCTATATGCTACAACCGTAAAAAGGCAACTCGGACAAATTATATGTATTCCCGTAAATGATTTTTTTTCCAGAATCCCAGGTCTTTCAAGCATCTATAGGTGATTTAGTTTCTCGACCCTTGCTTTCATTATTTTCTCATTTGTTCCAGTAAATTGCTGAAATACTAATATAATATATTGTATTTTCTTACACTCGTTCGTTGCTTCTTCAAGGTGTTACGTTTTATATAACATGTTGCCAATGACTGTTTTGGACGAAGTTAAACTATTGCGATTGCACGGGTTTTTCGAATTAACTTATCAGCTTCCTCGTCCAAAAATGGGTCACCAAAATAACACTAAATAACCCCGATAATACGATAGAGTATTATTTAGAAATTTTCAAAACACGTTGTTCTCATAATTTTTTTTCCGGGACACATTTACATAATATATATATTTCATTACATTATTGGATTGATAGCTCACGTGCATGACGACTGACGACTGACTGCGCCCAGTCCGAGCACGAACTAGACCAAATGCTATCGGTTCCGTTATCGATGTATGAAGGTGGGCCGCGTGCATGCAGCGTGCTCTGCCCTTCGCCCTCTGCGATGGAGTATCGACTCCAGGTGAATGCTGAAAGTTTCCCCGTCTGACCGCCACACTGCGGTGACCTTGTTCGCTGGCCGACCATCAGCCGTGTACTGTGCAATGTTGTGCATGTACGGCTTCGTGTCTCGCCTGCAGTGCCTTGTACGGTACTAATCTACCAATGTTCTGCTGCTAATTGCCGCTGATTGATTTGTTATCCAGCTGTGTCGCCGTTGGTTAATCAGGGAGGGTTTTGCCAAATACGCTTTAGAATTTAGACATTGCATTCTATGATGTATTTAAGACAATAATTCGCTTCGTTTTTTTAACAATATTCAATGACTAACTTAAATAGGTACCAGTCACAGAGCAAATAATATATAGAGATACCCTAAACACGCAAGGGGAGAAAACCAAAATAAGAGGGGCGGAGGCGAGCTAGTCGTGACGTCAATTTAAGTAAAACAGCAACTAAAAAGTAAAAAGGTTAGGCTTGTTTACAAAAACTGAATATTTTGTTAAAGTGTTTAGTTTGACCCTTTTTATAAATGTTTTGTAGTTTGTTTACTGCAGTCCAAATCACGCCATATAAACGTGGACGGCAGTGAACCAAAGCTGGTGCCAAAATGGGTATCACGTGATCTTTGCCTCCAGCCGTCAAAGTCATACTTAGGACGAGTCCATTAATTCTGACGTCAGTGGTACCAGTATTATTTTATTTTTACTCTGTCATGGCATAGTTTAGTTAGAATTGTTTAAACCCGTTAAAACAGCTCAATTTGAAGTGGTAAGTGGCGCGCAAGAGTTTTCCGTCAGATGACGTCACGTACCCATATTTGTTGTCAATCTCCTTGTATAATAACGTCCCCACAGTTCTTATGACGTCAGTAGTTGTCCGTCTTAATATTTATCTTTGGAGTTACTTATTATCGGACCTCTTACACACATCACGGATTATTTATGGGGGCTCCATCGAAACCAGAGTCGAGTTAGTCTCTCAGAAGCTGGGCGTACTGTACAGGCTCGCCGGTACACAGCTGTTGACCCTGTACAAATCATCAGTGCGCCCCATTATTTAATTTGGCATCTATGGTCTGGAGCCCCAAAAGTCCGTTAGACAGAAACCTCTATCAAACAGATTGTGATCTTTAGCGCACATGCGTTGGGTGGGAATGCTGTCCTTGTTCTACCGGTATTTAAATGAAAGACGCTCTGAGGAACTGCATCATTGAATCCTTCGGCACCGGTGCATAGTCGGGAAATACGCCAAACGCGCGTCCAAAATTTATTTGCCGTTGATATTTATCACATGAGAACGGGTCGTTTGTACGACTCGTTCTTGAGTTGTGCTCGGCTGTTGAATGATTTGCCGGCCTCTGTGTTTTCTTCCTCCTATAATATAGGTCTCTTCAAGACCTATATTCACTCATTCCTTTCCTTAGAAAGACTCTCCATACAGCATCCTCAAAGATGACATAGGCCCTGAAGGAAATTATTTTCTTCGAGGCTTATTTTGTGGAGTTAAAGTAAAAAACGTTTAAAAAAATCATCTGGTGATTTGACGTAATTTACGATGAGAGGAGCATAGGAAATTTGCTTCAGTATTATTTATTCTCTTTTATCAATTTGACTGCTACATTTTTTTGTCTACACGTTCTTCTCCGATACCGTTTTCCTCTCTCTTTCACTCATATTATTTTCGTTACGACGCTCAACTTAACATAATGATATTATGCTCCCGATAAGTGGAAATAAGCTTACTGATTCCAAGAAGGACTATATTGTTAAAGCGTTTTGAATTCAAGTAATGTCCATATCTTTGTATCAAAACATCAAACAGAATTAATGTATTGCTTGTATATACAAAAAATAGGAAGAAGGAAAACTAAACAAGGAAAAAATAAGTATTTGTTGTAATACAAATATCGTAGAAATATATCAATACCTCTAGCTCCTGAAATTTCCCATACATTGATATGGCAACTAGCTAAACTAGCTCCTTTATTGGTGGCCCACGTTGGGGGAATTGGGCTTTTTCATTAATTTTAATAGATTTTCTGTGAAATATATTCTTAATATATTATATTCTTATATTAGCACAAAACAACCTAAAATGGTTATATAAAAATTTCAACACATGACTAATGAACAGTCAAAGGAATTGCATCAAAAAATTACTTGCAAACTTTCCTTACGGACGTTCTTCCCAACCTTACTGAGCAACTGCTGAGTCAAAATTTTGCCTCAGCACTGTTAAAATGAACAAATTCGCCTTTCCCAACGAAATTCTCAGTCAAACTTGCGATCATCTTAAGTTATCGATTTCTGTGGATTAAAGTTCTCCTCAGTAAAAGACTAGTTATAAAAAGTGTCAACAGAGTGTCAAATGACAGCGTAAACGTCAAATGTCATAGATATCTATGGTCAAACATCATTCGTTTCGCGAACTATTTTTTGTACCTATTGTGTATTGACAATTTTGAATATGGAGAGCGAAAATGAAGATATTTTTAATGTAATACCAATAGCGGGTATGGACAGCGAATATGAAGACAGCGACGATGAAGATATTATTGACAATTATTGATTGAAAATTGAAAGAACGTACGAAAGATAAACGTCAAAAAAGTCTACTTCCGTTTTCGCGGCATTAGTAAAAGTCAAGCTAACACTTTATTTTTAACATATACGTTTTTAAATATAAAATGTTGGTGTTTGTATTACGATGTTTAAGACAAATAATATCTATTCATAATAAATATAAAATTAACTCATCTATGTTAATTTTACATCGAAAGTTTTTACTTTGATGTCATTTTATCGACTATGAACGTGTGGGGGTATAATTATATTTTCCATAGAAGTGGGCCAGTCCTTCATAGACAATTTAGGAAGTTCAAAGATAAAAAAATGTTTGGAGACAGTCAAATAGAGCGAATACTTACAAAATACTTGGCTGATCGGCGGCTCAGATTGATCATTCGAAAAGTTGGGGAGAACGGCTGTTAGTCTGATATTGTTACTCTTATTACTGTTTATACTCGTATATGTTTTTTTTTAAATTTAAACATTTTTATTATGCGCTTTTCAATAATCCCTTTTATGTATTTTTTTTTAAATTTTTATTTTGTAGCTTCGAATTTACATTCTTTAAACTTTGTATTTAAAATTTACTTTATATGTTTTACACTTTTTCTATGTATTTTTAAGCATTTTCATTTATTTTTTTTGTTACCCGTCTCAGAGCAGACATCGTCTAGTGAGATGGGTAAAGTACATGTAGAAGTTTAAATTTTATGCCAATAAACGTCCGGATTACCGGCAATGAAATAAATTATCGAATCGAATCGTTGCTTGTTATGGCTTTAGCTGTGTTTGGTGACCAGATCTGAATAGCCAGGTAATTTTCTGCTCTTCTCTTCCCCACCCCCTTCCTCTCCTCAATACCTTCAGCCTCACAGCATACTCCAATTAGGGGTGCCATAGTCTCACTGGCTCCAGACGGTTGGGAGCAGCTGGGACTCTTGTGTGGTACGCACATAAAAATTTAAATGAAAAAAATTAAGGAGGCTATTAGGTTTGTACTAACAATCATAAGCCTCGACGCTTGATGTTCACGTTCAGTTTGGTGGTTTAGAAAGGAAATAAAACACTTATGTAATAAATTGTGAGAATTTCTTAAAAATGTATTATTTTTAGAATTCTTTTGCTTTTGGAATGACAGTATTATTATTTATATGTGCTTTTTTGAGGACATTTAAATATTTATATATATTTTTAAAGCGTGTATAAATAAAATTTAAAAAAAAATGATATGAAATGACATATGTTGAGCCAAAAGAAAAAATAAGAAATTTACCACAATTTATTATATAAGTGTTTTATTATCTTTCTAATCCACCGGACCGAGCCCGACTGGCGAGCGGCGAGGCTTATAACTGTTAGTACAAACCTAATTGCATCTTTATTGTTTTTTATCATCAATGAGCAAAAAAGGAGTAAAATCATATATATCTAGGTTACCTAATATTTATTTTTTAAATTTCGTTTTCTATAATTTATTAAGAAAATCTATTAAAATGTGCGAAAAAACAATTCGTTCAACTCGGGCCGCTAGAGGGCGCTAGTGCAGCATATTGTCATCAAATGTCAGATCTTGGAGGTATTGTCATTTTAGGGTATTTGCTGTTAGTACGTAGTTTGAGGGCCTCCGTGGTCGAGTGGTAAGGCTCTCTACTAGGAATCTGAAGGTCGCGGATTCAAATCCCAGCTTACGCAAGTGTATTTAAAAAAAATTAATTTGTGTTGTTTCACAATTAATTCATTTAAAATAATATGTTGTATATTTGCACATGTTCCAGAGTGGAAGATACTTTCAGTATCGCCCTAGTGAAAGACTACCATTCAGGATTGAAACGTTGCTTTAAATGGCTTTAGCCGTGTTTGGTAACCAGATCTAAATAGCTAGGTGTTTCCCCACATTCCTCTCCCCCTTCTCCTTCCCGTCCCCACTACCACCAGCCTCACAACATTCGCCAATTTCTGATGCCATAGTCTCACTGGCTCCAGACGGTTGGGAGCAGTTGGGACGGTATCCGGTATTCACATAAAAAAATCTAATATTTATTTCAGTATATCCGTGTTTGTTCTCATTTGTGTACGTTGAACGTTGTAATATCATTATAATTAGGTTTCATAGTTTCATTATTTTAGAATATTAATAATAATAATATTATTATTAAAAATCAGTACGAAAACTCCGCTGTGTCCCGCTGGTAAAATAATTGGAGGAAGCGCATTATAATATATGTATGTAAACATTTGCGGCCGCCATATTTATTATCTGTCAGATAAGGCTTGTCCTATCTCAAATGCCTTGCTGTTGCATATCTCAAAAAATCAAATCAATAAACCGGTGAGATACTTTTAGAATGGTTGTGTTCGTACGTGAATATAAGATAAACCCTTTAAGTCTACTGTCAAAATATGATGTAAATTGAGATCTGATATTCTCTCTTTCTAAAACACACGTGACCTTAAGAGAAAAGGAGATAGAAAGGGTATTATGAGGACCGTCATTTGGTTCCCGATACGGAACAGCTAGAATTGGAAGGATATATGGTACATTTTATTGGCGCTGAGACCACTTTATTTGAATTTTTGATATTATGATATTATATTATAGTAATATTATGCTACCAACATCCCTTATTCCTAGAAGGGTCCCCGAGGGTTAAAGCACTCAAGATAGGTATCACTTAGGCGCGCTGCTCCCCCTTTCGCATAAACGACACATGTAACGGAAAGAGATGTCACAACGGAGCTCTTAGCGGCATTACCATTAGGTGTTAGGTTTTGTTGTTTCTCGGTAGATGTAGTGTGGATGATTTCCCTTTATTAATAATAAATCAATTTTTATTTTATTTTTATGTGACACCTCATAGATCCTTTGTTTTAACACTGTTAAAGCGTCAGGGAAACTTTTTTTTATGTGAGTACCGCACAAGAGTCCCGACTGCTCCCAACCGTCTGGAGCCAGTGGGACCATGGCGTCCCCAATTGAGGTATGTTATGTGGCTATGGGTAGGGGGGAGGGGGAAGAGATGGGAAAGAGGAAGGGGGAAAGCACCTGGCCATTTATATCTGGTCACCAAACACGACTAAAGCCATTTCAAACAACGTTTCGATTCTGATTGGTGGTCTTTCACCAGGGCGATACTGAACATATCTACCACTCTGGAACGTGCTGCAAATATGCTACTCCTATATTGTCATCCAATTGGGTTAATTTTTGAGGTTGGTTAAGAAAAGGCTTGTCGAAATAGCTTTTAATTCTTTTAAGAATTCTGATAAATGTATGCCTAAGTAAATTTGAAAATGTTTTTCTTTTTAAAACATATGTTTATCGTTTTGCGTAATAAAATTATCATTATTTCGAATCCTTTTCCGTCGTCCCTCTCCCCCTTAAAGACAGCACTACGTCTTTTTCAAAATTCCAAGTGTTCGTCTATATGACGTAGGTACCATTCGCAGGCTATTGGAAGTGGGGCTAACCTTTAATGTTTAAACGTACAAACAAATCCATTTATATAACTGTTTGTTAGTTAATAAACCGCAATCAGTTCCCCCTCCAGCTATACACATACAGATGTAATTTGTACGTAGGTAACTAGTAGTTATGTACATATGTGAGTTGTATTATGTATGTATGCTGACCCCAAGCTTTCCGTTCTCATCGCGTGCCTGTGTAATGAATTTAGATAAACCTACATTCGATAGCCAATTACGATCGCATTTTTTATTCACCAGGAGAGTATGCGTTTTCATTCCCGGGTCACATTCACTCTACCAACTGAAGAATGAGAAAAACCTATTAATGAATGAGGAACTCTAGTACAATTTTTTTAACGAATAATCTCGTTCAAACTTAAATACCAGGATATTTGGTTTTTTTATAAATTAAATTTTCATAGTTAAAATAATTTTCAAAGTTTCAATTTTTCAAAGCCCGCCAAAATGCTCCAAATCTATGGCCGGTCGGTTTTGATCAGTTTTGAGGTTAGAATGTCAAATGTCAAAACAAGGATGAGCTTGACCGTATGTAATTTTATATTCTATTCATAGTAAATCATAACTAAACATAAGTAATAAAATTATGTACCTTTTTAGAAACATTAACTCAAAGAGTAATAATAGTATTGAGCATTAACATTATGATAATATCTGTATTGATAATCGGTTTGCTCATTAATATACCAATTTCTTTCATTAATAATAGTTGTTTACATTGAACAACAATTATAGAGTTTAAAGTCACCCAAATTAAGTTAAAATTTTACCAAAACAAAAAAAAAATACAATTTAAAATACAAAACAAATTCGAAAAATAAAAAATTTAATTCTAATCTAAAAACAGTATGCGCACGTGACGTCAGATGTTCCAAATGCAATGGTACCAACATAGCACGGTGTTTTGATGAGACGACCCTTTATTCACTTTCAAATAACTATTTATAAATTCTACGTACAATTATAATGACAGTTATATATTCAGAATCGGCGTTTGCTGATTTATATGAATATATATTTTTAAAGCCATTATATTTTTCACTGAGTTCCTTATTCAGTCAGTCACCACAAAAAAAGTACGTTTTTTCCAATTAGCTCATATTTTTTCCAAAAATTTTCTACATGATTTACATTATGCAATGAATCCTTTGATTTGACTGATTTATTGTTAGTACCCTTCCGCCCGCTTCACAAATAAGCAGAATTTCACCCTTTTTTTAACATTGCCAATTCAAATATTTAATTATTTACTGCAATATAAACCTACTTATTTTTATGATAATTTTTGGTATAATTTACACGCAGACATTAGCCAGGACAGTGATAAGTGGTAACTAAATTGCTCTCATAAGAAACGTGGTAAGTGCCGTCCACACGCGCAATGATTTAGTAAACTCTTGTATTTGTAGTGAAAATGATTGTGAGTGTGTTCAAATAGCGCGACAATAGCCCCTACCTAACTACAAGGATGCGCGCGCAGCGTACTTAACCGAAAAAATAGAAAATATTCAAATCCAGTCAACTAAATTGCTACTTAACGGTTAACTACTTACCACTTAACGCATTGTTCAGACGCGGACAATGACTTAAAATTAACGAAATGATTTAGTTGCCACTTATCACTGTCCTTGCTACTGGCTGCGTGTGACATAGCCACATCTGACTGCGACCTATAAAATAACTACTCGAAATTGAACTGCTGCGGTGTTAGCCTTTCTGTCTTTGAGAGAATCTTAGATTTTCGGCCTCCCATATAGTGACCTAGATCAATTTAAAAAATGTAGTACCGATAATGTAATATGTAGGTAATTGCGATGATTGAAGGGTACACCGCTTTACACGCTTGCCTCTTGCAGTCACTCCCTAATTTCCACCTTACGTAAGGGTTATGGTTTTCGTTGACCTGCGGGTCGGTGTAATTATTGAGTAGGTCGTCACGTGTCACGTGCGAGCTCCACGTGGGGTCCGCGGCCGGCGATTGGTTGACCGCGAGGAAATTAATTGAATGTTCGATAATTTAACCTGCGTATTCTCATGACTTGCAGTGGCGTCCCAGGCCTTAAGGTTTTCATGTTAAATTCAACATGAAATTATTTATTTCTCAAAAACACGCGCCCAATGACCAACTATTATAAAATATTGTAGCTAATGATTAATGATGTTTTTACACTGCGCCCCCAGTCGCCAAATCGACGTAATATATGTAAGATAAAAATAAACTAATCTACGACTTGTGCAAAATCATAGTATCGTAGAATAAATTCTTTATTCTATGTCCAAAGCTGTTTCGTGACAAAAGAGAACGGTGACAAAACAGCACAGTGACAAAACAGAATAGTGACAAAACAGAACAGTGACAAAACGGAACAGTGACAAAACAGAAGAGTCACAAAACTCAGTGATTAAACAGAACAGTGACAAAACAGAACATTGAAGAAAAGTGAGTAAAAATAATAAACAACAAACCTAACCTATTACGAAACTATTCTAACTTAACTTATTCTTTTATCGTTTCTTGTTTTGTCATTGTTCTTTTTTATCCGGTTACCGTGCAAAATATGGCGTTGTTTCACAGTTTTCAGTTCTGTCGTTGAGAGCTCCGTTGTAACCTCTCTTTTTGTTACCAGCGTCGTTTTTGAGAAAGAGGGAAAACTTCAACACAGCTACCAGCGGTATGCTTTATATCTGTACTATAATTTATGTGATTCTGACCGAATTATTTGTTGATATTAACATGATACTATGTGTTTGTTTTGCAGCAATCCACTTTCACGGCGGGCAACTTCGTGAGCCTGGTGGAAGTGGACGCGCCCTCCACGAAGATCTACCGCTTTCACGGCGCCGTTGTGCACCCCAAAGGCGGGCGCGTGCCGCTGTCCTCGGACAACCTGCTGCTGCGCGAGTGCCGCGTCAAGAACACCGACTATGTGGAGGGCATCGTGGTCTATGCCGGTTGGTACTCTTCACATTTATTCACTTTACTTTTTTTTTTTCTTTTCCTTTAATTTTTCTTTTTCTTTTTTTTTCTTTTTCTTTTTTTTTCCTTTTTCTTTTTCTTTTTCTTTTTCTTTTTCTTTTTCTTTTTCTTTTTCTTTTTCTTTTTCTTTTTCTTTTTCTTTTTCTTTTTCTTTTTCTTTTTCTTTTTCTATTTCTTTTTCTTTTTCTTTTTCTTTTTCTTTTTCTTTTTCTTTTTCTTTTTCTTTTTCTTTTTCTTTTTCTTTTTCTTTTTCTTTTTCTTTTTCTTTTTCTTTTTCTTTTTCTTTTTCTTTTTCTCTTTCTTTTTCTTTTTCTTTCTCTTTTTTTTTCTCTTTTTTTTTTCTTTTTCTTTTTCTATTTCTTTTTCTTTTTCTTTTTTTTTTATTTTCCTTTTATTCCATAGTCAAGTTTCGTAGACCACTACATATCCATGGACACCATTTTCCATCCGTCATTTTTTGGGTAGATTTGAGCAAATCTTCGAAAAAATGCTTCCTTTTGTCATTTTTCTATCAATAAATAATGTTGATATGTTTCAGGTCACGAGACCAAGGCGATGCTGAACAACGGCGGGCCGCGCTACAAGCGGTCCCGACTGGAGCGGCAGATGAACACCGACGTGATCTGGTGCGTGCTCATGCTGCTGGTCATGTGCTGTGCTGGTGCCGTGGCTTGCAAGTTGTGGCTCGACAAGTATGTTCAACGTTTTTATGTGACACCGACTAGAAGAACCCCAGAAACTCTTTCTACATAACTGTTTGTTTTATAAAATAATATGTTGAATACTGACAATATTGCATGCTCAATGCACAATGCATCTGTTCATTATGATAACTTCAAAATCATTATAGTTAGGTTCCTCAAACTTAATAATTAAAAATACCATCACTAAAGATATTGATTGTTTTTGTGGTTATTGTCGGTTTTACCGGTAATAAATCATTTTTAACACCGTCCAAATTAGAATTGGGTGCGAGTAAATAAAATCATATAAGTAACTCATCGCAATGCGGCTTAACCGCAGTTTGAAAATGGCCTTGAACGCTGAAACAACTGTCACAATAATGAAATTTAAAAATACTTGCAGAACTTAATAATAACATTATTAAAATTTGATTTACATTAAATTTATAAAATAAATCCCTGAAGATATTTATGGCAATGTTGCTATTGATAGTGAATCCTGGTTTAATGGTAAGAAAACCCAGATACCTGGCGATCCATGTCGTGGAATTAGGAGACATTGCCTTTGAGGGGATTTTTCATAAAAAACGGCACTATAAAAATCATCCAAATATTATTATTGTTGCCAAATCCCCGATGACATTATTTTAAAGGAATTGAGCAACTGTCATAAATCATCTTTTTAAACTGCTATAAAACTCTTATTTTTCGACAGATTTATGATTAGCTTGTCTTAAAGGGTTCATTAATTCTCCTGAAGTTTATTGAAATGCATAAATAAACAATAAGTGGAAGGATATGGCTATAATATTATAAACTGTGAGACATGACAAAAAGCCATACATCATCTTAGTGCCGCTCGTACACACTACCATATAGTTAAGCCGTCAACCTTTTACTTAGCAGCATGCCTCTAGTATTATCAATTAATTCCATATTTAATCCTAATTGTGTTGTGTTACAGACAAGCCCCGGCCCCCGTGAGCGCCACCCAGCAGGGTCCCCGCACCACGTATGGGCTGCCCACCTCCCCCCAGCGTCCTCTGCCCCCCTACATCCCCTACGCCTGGGAGCCCGCCTACGAGGGTCTGCTCAGCTTCTGGACATTCATCATAATCCTTCAGGTAGGTTCTTGACATGACCAACGTTACTTTCTTAACAAACTTAACCCCACCTAACGCAATTCAATTGTTTTTCTTTTATTATGCACATATTATAATAATAATTTTACTTTTATACTTTTTTTTCACTTTTATGCTTGTTTTCCGTTAAAATTTTAAATTTCTATTCTTATTCTACCTTTTATTACAAGTTTGTGCAAATAGTATATCCGATTCATTGCACTCATTACCTTTTAATTACTTTTTCAGGTCATGATACCACTATCACTCTATGTGACTATAGAGATGACAAAAATAGTTCAAATATATCACATCCATAACAATGTGGACCTGTACGATCCTACCACCGACAAGAGGATAGAATGTCGAGCGCTCAACATCACGGAGGAACTGGGGCAGATAGAATACATCTTCAGTGACAAAACTGGAACACTGACAGAAAACAAAATGGTATTTCGGAGATGTGCAATCAATGGAGTGGACTATAATCATTCTTCTCCTGAGAGGACGCAGCATCCGATGGGATCTCCTGTTAATTCTTCAGAACCAGCCACTCCCATCACTGCCAACCCACAGCTGGTGGAGGAACTGTCTTCTGAACACGTGACGGAAGGAAGCCACGCTCAGCGCGTGCGGGAGTTCCTCCTAGTTCTAGCCTTATGTAATACAGTAGTAGTTAGTCACACCCCTCATCATGACAACATGGATGCCAGTGGGGTGGTGGAGACCCCACCCAACCCCCCCAATCCTCGCATGCCAAAGTTTATAGTCAATGGAACCAAGATAAAAAATAAGCAAACACCTCTCAGCACAGAAAAGTATTCCAGACTGGCAGAGTCCAGATCTGTGACTCCTTCTCCTCCCCCATCAGCCCTCCCCTCTCCGCGTACCCCCTCTGCCTTGCCCACTATCCCGCACTCCCCGCCCGATAGACCTAGATTCCTCCAAATCCCTTCCCTGTTCAACCGGGAAAGGAATGCCGAGAATGGCAAGAGCTCCTTGAATTCTTCAGTTTTATCAGACTTTCCGCCGGCATCTCCTAGGCCCATATTTGAGGCAGAGAGTCCGGATGAGTTGGCTTTAGTAGAAGCCGCATGCGCATATGGCTGCAGACTAGAGAAGCGAACTCCACGAGAAGTTATCATCAGCATGAATAGAGAATTTGTTTCCATCCCAGTTTTGACGGTATTACCATTCGACTCTACAAGAAAGTGCATGTCCATCGTGGTGAGAATGCCCAACTCTTCGGAAGTGACGGTATACAGCAAAGGAGCAGATTCTGCCCTGTTGGAGGTCTTAGCACCTTCCCCCGAAGGTTCAGTTGAAAGAGCCGCTCTTATGAGAACACAACAACAACTTGACTCATATGGAAGACAAGGACTGCGAACGCTAGTCATTGCAAAGCGCACCCTCACGATAGAAGAGTTCGAAGAATGGGCGGAAGATCTTAAGAATGCAGAACTAAGCATAGACAACCGAGAAAGAAAGGTGCGAGATTGTTACGGTAAATTAGAAAACAATTTCATCCTCCTTGGTGCTACTGGGATTGAGGATCGACTTCAGGAGGGAGTGCCCCAGACTATAGCAGCCCTGCTTGAGGCTGGTATTGTAGTCTGGGTGCTGACCGGAGACAAGCCTGAAACAGCCATCAACGTGGCCTATTCCGCCAAATTGTTCCCCCCGCAAGTGGAGTTGCTAAAATTAATGGCCAGAAGTAAATCACAAGCTGAATCCACAATCAAGTAAGTTTGAACATGCATAATCAAATAATATCAAAATAATTTGAAACAATGTTGTTTTGTGGTTTCATTAAGGTACCATTTTATATTAGCCTGCATGATATGCATGCTTTGATCAGGTTTTGTAAAAATGTACTGATCTTACAAACATTGTTCGAATGCCTCTTTGTTAATTGCATGTTCTTAATTAATCATACTGCATTTATTCTGTATGTTTCATCATCTGTTTAAACGTAGACAAAATATTAGCATAAAACGAAAGGTATTCAATTAGTGTTTTCTTTGCAATATTATTTGTTACAAATGATTGTAATCTACCATGGATAAAAGACCGACTTTCTAATTTACAAGCAATCTTACAAATTTCTAATAATTATTTATTTTATTTATGCCAGTAAGTCACAATATAATTACAAAAAGAGACTGTCTAAGAAAATTCAGCGTAAAAAAAAAAAACTATAGTTAAGTAAATATAGTACAATACAAAAAGAAAAAATATTTCTCTAATAAATATGTTTTTTCTAGATGCTACCTGGATAGTATGGACAATATAGGCGTCAGTGAAGATGGCAACAGCATCGTCATCAGTCCGCTCCCTTCTAGGTCGAGCAAGGGTCGCGCTCTGGTGGTGGACGGGAAGACCCTGACCTTCATCCTAGACAAGCGCTCCAACCTCACCGGGCCGTTCCTGGAGCTGACAAGGAGGTGCATATCCGTCTTGTGCTGCCGGGCCACTCCGCTGCAGAAGGCGTACATAGTCAAGGTATTTTTTATTGGTTACAATCTTTTACTGTGTAAAATGCTGATTTGTATGTCTCATGTAATGATAGCAAGCAACTTTAAGCTCCAATTTTATAGAACCTTAAAATGTTCCAAACTCATTTAAATTGTTTCTGCCTCTGCAAATCCCTTTGTGTTCAACGAGGTGCTTGTTTTTCACGTCCGAGATCTGCCACTGAGTTCACCAAGACTCTTCAGGGGAGTATCATGATAGAAGCAGTCTTTTGCCTTCAGTCCAAAAAGGTTTCCTGGACTCAGACGACTGGCCGGGAGGTTTTCAAGGTCTTCTTGAAGTGGGATGTTACTATTCACGGCCTTTTTATATTCCTTGAGGGTTGCTCTTTTCTTATGGTGGAAGGAAGTGTTCCGCTCACTGTGTGCATAGCAGTATTTAGTTGCATGTCAATCTTCTGTGAGTGTGCACTTCTAGCCCACACTGGTGGAGCGCAGTATTCCGCTATGAGTACACCTAGGCAATCGTAGCTGTTCGTAGGGTGTTTGTGTCGCAACCCCAGCTAGTTCCAGCTAGTTTTCTTATGATATTTATGCAAGTCTTGGTCTTCTTGCTAACATTTTCCAGATGGGAATCGGCCAAGTAAAACAGCAAATGAGTAAAAAAGTTTGGCTTGTTTACAAAAACTGAATATTTTGTTAAGAGTATTTTTTCCCCCTTTACAAATGTTTTATAATTTGCTTACTGCAGTCTAAATTACGTGAAAGAAACTTGGACGGCAGTGAATTAGTGTCACTAAAACTGTTTGTTATGTAAATTGATAATCATGTGTGTCAATAGTCGATTTTCTTGGAGATCATTAAATAAGTTTGTGCAAACCTAGAATCATTGAAAAAACCTTATGTCAATTAAACTCCCTTAATAATATCCAGTAAAAATCACTCATTGAATGGTCTTCTGGCAGTTCCTGGATTGATCTTTTATCAGCACTTAATTTCCTTTTGTGAATTATTATTACATAAGAGGCGGGTAGCGAATAGCGGGATAATTAGGCGAGCGGTGGTAGAGGATCACGGGCGGTGTGTATTGCGGTCGAGAGCAGTACAGTATTTATCACTCGACAAGTACTATGGGCATGATCCGGAGACAAATTGACCAATAATACCGAGTCACTTTATGATATGTTGATCATTACTGCCATCTATATTGTATTTTCAAATCAAATCAGAAAGATCTGTATACCCACATTAGAGGTTCAGCTCAAAACCCACAGCTCAACGTTAATTATAAATTTGCACAAACACTGTTCATGTACTGTATAATTGAATAAGTTTAAAATACAGTAAAATATTGCTCACCTGTGGAATGTAATGCGATAGTTTTGATTATTCTCTTTACTGCTTCTATTTTTACAATGTTTGGTTGCACAGGAAACCATAATTATTGTTTTATTTCTCAAAATATCACTCGCCACCGGTCAATACACGAATGATGACGTGTATTCGAGAAATGCGTGAACTCGCCTGGTGCCAAATTTAGTATGTCACGTGGTTTGCCTCCAGCCGTTAAAATGGTAGACAAATTTGCCTATATGGCAGGTTTATTCATTCTGACAGAGTGATGTAATTATTATGCCAATATTAATTTTATGTTGGCTGCAAAATGGATTCCTTTGTAATGGTTAATCTCTTTGAAACGGGGTGTTTCTTTGACGTGCACATAATTAATGTGTTTATTTTAAATTATAGGTTGTGAAGGAGGAGATGGGGGTGACGACACTGGCCATAGGAGACGGTGCTAATGACGTGTCCATGATACAGACAGCTGATGTTGGCATTGGTAAGTTACACATAATTACATTAAACTTTATAACTACTACAAATATGTATGTATGTACCAGTGGCGTGCATTGCTCTATGTCCAAGGTTAGGCTGCAGTCGTTTGGTTGGTGTCTTGAAAAGGGCCATTTTTATCATTATGTTCTGTTGATGGTTGTGGTCAGGTTGACGGATGAGAGCAAAAGTGCCTTACCTATATATATTATAATGCAATTCATCTTGCACTTTAAAAACTCGCGTATTACATCTATGGAGTTATATAATTAAAGGATCTATTACGTATGTAATATCGCATTGGAGCGGGTTCCACTATAGTATGCTAAAGTGGTGCGGGGGCAGTTTCCGTTGTTTGGCGGTCTGTCGCTGATCTAACACAGTACGGCGGGCGTTGAGGGAACTTACCCTTAACTAAGTGGAATTAATTTTTTCATTTCGTGTCTCATCTAAATATTATACATCATCATAAAAGTTTCACAGGCAAATTTTCTTAACGTAGGCACTGCTTTTCAGCATTTATGGATTGCGCGCCACTGGTATGTACCTACTGTAGGTACACATACATAGATTCCCGCATAAGAAGTTTTGGTTTTTTGTCTCTTTAAAATGGAAATGGTTTGATGACCCTCCGACTTTTTACTGTACAATTTTTTTCTACTGTGGAATAAATAACTGATATTTAATAATGAATTACAGGATCCAATTTGTAAAGAATGTTTTTTTTTCAGGTATATCAGGAATGGAGGGGATGCAGGCCGTGATGGCCTCTGACTTTGCAATCTCCAGGTTTAAATACCTGGAAAGATTCCTACTCGTTCATGGCCATTGGTGCTATAATCGTTTGGCCAGAATGATACTGTATTTTTTCTATAAAAATGCCGTGAGTATGACATTACTTTTTTCCTCATCCATGTTTTTTCTTATCCTATGTCTTTTTTGCCTGTTTTTTTTTAAAATTATTTTTTCCTCAGAATAAGTATTTCCCATTCCCAGAGTTATTATTCTGATGGCAGGGCTAAGATAATATTGTATCATGCCACATTGTATCATACTAATTATCTGTAATATTTTTCCAGACATTTGTGTTCCTGGTATTCTGGTTCCAGTTATTCTGCGGTTGGTCTGCGTGTGTGATGGTTGATCAGATGTTCCTCATGTTGTATAACCTGTTCTTCACTTCATTGCCACCTCTAGCTATTGGTAAGCCATCCCATATATTCTAATGTTCAGTTTGGATTTTTAGATACATCACCAATATCTGTTCTCATTCTCCGAAGTAGATTAGTAATTTGACTTCTTGGTAAGATCTTGATGGCATTTTGCTTCATCAATATTTAAGTAATATTTTAGTGATCCTAATCCAGATCTTGGCCTGTCTAGACCTCCTTCTTTATCGAGAGTTGTCTAGATTGTTCCAATCAAGATCTAGGCCTGCCGTAAACACTCATATTGTGGCTCATCTAGGTTGTCCTAATCAAGATCTAGGCATGTCTATTCATTTATCAATGCTCTTTACAACAGCTGTAAAGCTTTCTCGTTAAGGGGGAGAGGGACGTCGGAGAGTTATTATTTATTAATTCAAAATAGTGATAGTATTATTACGCAATACGATAAACATAATGTTTTTAAATAGAAAAATATTTGATAAATATTTTTTAAATTTACATAGGCTTAGTAGCATTTATCAAAATCTAATCAGAAATATTACTTTTTTCTGACCGTCCCATTGTATGTTTTACAAAATATTTAAAATACTAATATGATTTTTAAAGTGAAGAAAAGTATGTTTAATAATTTGTCGTTGCGTTTTTGTAAATAAACGTAACCAAAAATTTGTAATCCGCATTACAAAAAAAAAAAACAATGTTCAAGTGTGTTTGATTCCTCGCCAGACAAACCCAGATAATTATTAAAGACGACACGCCAAAGTACCTTGGCGTAGTCATCACATAATATATTAAATCACCGGTCAGTGGCTGAGTTGGCATCGCTTTTGGATCTCACCCAGGCATCGTGAGTTCAATTCCTCGGCTGGCTAAGTCCTCCATTTACGACACAAGCAACATCTTCTGCTTACTGTGATGGTAGTAGGAGATTGTCAAATATTGTCAGGTTATTCGTAAGCAGGGAATATTTGTCTTTCTTTAAAGAAAATAATAAAATAAAATAAATAGCAATATTCATGTCTATATATTTGTACTGAAGCGAGAATCATACCAACAACCTCCCGACTCCAAAGTCACATACATAAACCACTTCACTATAGGGGCGATCACATTAAAGCTGATTGACATAAAATTTTGACAATTCTTGGTGGTTCCACCTTTCCGAAGATGGTAGTTATTTTAAGGTCATTACCCCGTCCAATTATATTTGTATTCCTATTTTTATTTTGATGTATGATTAACATTTTATATGCATATTCCAGGTGTGTATGACCGATGCGCTCCCGAGGCACTACTTCTAGAGCGGCCGGGACTGTACGCGGCATCTCGGCTCGGTAGTGCGTACCGTCCCCGCTCCTACTGGCTGGCCATGCTGGACGCGCTGTACCAGAGCATTGCGCTGTTCTTCACTGCGCTGCATTGCTTCTGGGGATCGCCTGTGGACCTGTATGTCTTCGGCACTACCATCTCCAGCTCCTGCATCATCATAATGCTGTGCCACGTTGCCATAGAGACACGTAGTTGGGTTAGTCTAATAATGACCTTGTAAAAACTGGAAATTTGGATATTATCCAGCGTGGAAAGGTTTTGTGGCACTGCAGTTTTTGACTAGTTCGTGTGTACTCTGATAATGCCACCTTTTCTTACCCCATATGTTATCCAAATTACATTTTTTATTGGGACAACAATATCAGAAGTGAGCCATTCAATTATGTATGTACTCATTTGTGTCTATATTTTATGGTATAGGCGATGCCTATGCCCACTATTAGATTTGACGTGTCATACTAATAATCGAGAAAATTTTGTCTCACCTATGAGTAATTTCATAACATAACACTATTGAATTCCGTTGCCTCGCCTCGAAAGACTAGCACGCGTCGCTCCAAAATAAAACAGAGCGCAAAGTTAACTGCAAATCGCATCATGTAATTTAGTCATGTTATTTGGGATGCCAGAAAGGCATGCGTCACAAGTTTGAAGTTGGAACTTAAGAACCCAACTACATGTACCACGCCGTACGCAAACCCATTGTTGAGCGTGTAGTTTTGACAAAATTGTTGTTCTAATTTTAATACATTCACATGTCACAAACTCATATATCGCCATACAACAACGGCTAGGAGAAATTTTACAATTTATCAATTATTAGTTTTTTGAAAACGCTCGCTTGAAATGTTCTGTGATGTATATATTTTTTAAAGTATTCATATAGCCTCAATAATCCTTATCTAAAATATATATCTCAATTTTGTGTTTGAAAACTCAATAAAGTTAGCCACTCCGATGCAAACTTGCTGGGAGACACATTTGCTTCATGTAGACCAACAGAGGGTAACAAGCAATGCTTCTTGCGATTTTTGACTGTGAGATAATGCACTTTCTTTTTGATAAAAGTTTTAGGGAACAAATTAATTTTGGTTCGGGCTTCATTCTTAAGATTCACATGCCCTGTGTAGGTATTGTTGGTCGATGGACATAGGTTATGATAGAGGTATACATACCCAGAGGTTTATTTATTTCTTAGAGGCACAAAAAAGAAATTTATGAAACATACTTGTGTGCGCCAGGATCCTTGTCGATCAGCCCAAGTTTGTAAGGCTTGGACTTAAGGATGGATTGAGTTTGATCGAGAATATCTTGACGCGGATGGTTATTGTTGCTTGGTAGATTAAAACACTAAATGTTAACACATGTAATATTTTTGTGATGAATAATATAATGTTTATTAAATCTTATATTTATCCACAAATAATTGACATTGGTAAACAGTGGAGAAAAATATAATTTTTAAATAATAATTCTTCAAATTTATTAATAAACAACATCCCAAATACTATCCAACCAGCTTTATTTACTAATAATAATTTAATAAAATATATTTTAAATAACAATGATACAGATGATATTTTAAATAAATAAGGGGTCTATAAACTAATTTGTAACGATTGTATTTTTTTTTATGTAGGAAAGACTTCAAGAAATATTAATAATAGAGTTAAGGAGCACTTAAGGTGTTTAAGAAATAATAATATAGATAGATAGTTGAGTGTTGAAATTTTCTGGTTAAAATTTTTCCACCCTTCATGATACTTGTTGAAAAGAACCGTACCCTCATGCGTAGTTCATCATTTACCTTGTTGATATCAATCGTTCTTTTAATTGTATACATATTACTTCCATCATCATCACAAATGCTCTCCACTGGTTGCGGTCCCTCGCCTCGGCCCGTTCGCCTCCAGTCCTCGTCCTCCACGCAGGCAATCCATCTCTTCCTCGGTCTGTCTCTGGGTTATACATACATATTACCCTGTTAATAATTTTTTATTTTGTAAATGCAGACAATCCTGCATGTATTATCGCTGCTGGGCTCCCTGTTTGCCTTCTACGGCTTCTCGCTGATCTACAGCTCCATCTGCGTGCAGTGCATGGGTCTCCCGTCCAACTACTGGATCATGCAGACGGCCATGGCCACGCCGGAGTATTGGCTGGTCATCGTGCTGAGTACAGTCATCGCACTCACTCCTAGGTAATACTTTCAGACCTGTGGTTATAATAAGCTATAAAAATCAATATTCTTATACATGATTCAAGTTAAAATGTGTGAAAAACTTGTTTTCAGAAATTAGCCAGTGTTCGGTTTGCTCAACATGGGTATGCGTAATAATTGCTATTCAATTACGATTACACTCAGAGTAGGCAATTCAGTTTAATTCGTCAAGTTTCAAGAGTAAAATTGAAAAAAATTTCTCCTGAAAAGTAATAAGAAAAATACTTTGGCTTAAAAAAAAATTTTGTAATAAGTAAAGGAAAAAAATACACACAATAAAGCTAAGGCGAGACATATGTTGTATTGGATTAAGTCTTGTGATTATGTCTTATCAAACCATTATCAGTTCTAACCCGATGATTTCCCATTTCAGATTAGTGTGGCGATCGCTGAGCGCCTCGCTGTGGCCTGGTGCGCTGGGCAGGGCCGTGCTACAGCGGCGTCGCGATCGCAAGCTGGCGCGCTTGCCCCTCGCTGCGCACTACCACAACGCCTCGCACTCCACGCACATCTACAGGTATGGCGCAACCCTGACCTAGGCGCGAGTGGTAGGCTCACTTTATCTTATCTTTTAATACACCCAGATATTTAAAAAAAACAAAATTTCCACTGTTTTTCCTTTAATTTGTGAAAAGGAATTCTTCTTCTTCGCATAGTGGAGGAGAGTTGGTGGAGATCAAAATGGGATGCTTAGGTCGTTCAGCCAGCAAAAAGCACTTGGTTCAGCACAGATGTGCCTCCGGGAAACTGGTGGAAGGGACAATTTTCTACGATGTATTTGGTCGTTTGAATTTGTCAAGTTCGCATAATTCAGATTCCTTTTGGCTCCGCTTGCGCGTCATATACACACAACGACTGTAACCGTGCTGCGAATTATCCCCTCCTTAAACTTTTTTTCGAATAACCTCTCTTGAGGTCTATAAAAGCATAGAAAGCCATATCTATAAAAGTTTTGAGATTGCTTCCTCTGTTGTTTATCTGGTATTGTATACTTTGTAACTGTACGGCGGTTCTTTCATCTTTTAGCAGTAGTTTCAAATTAATATGTTGTTCATATGTACTACATTCTAACATTTACAATGTGGTAAATTTTCTGTTGCACTCAATATACCAACATGTTAAGCACCCGTGATCTTTGGGTCCTGAACTAAAGATCTTATTAGCATGGCTTCCTTCACACTACTGGGTTTGGTCTTTACTAATTTTCCTCCAGTTCTTGAGCCTTCCCATCCTGCTACAATGCTCTTCTAAGCAGTCAGTACACCTCTTCCTCTTGTCTCCGGGTCACTTCCACTGGGGTACCCACTGGTCTTCTGTCGTTCTTTCCACATTTGGACTGAATTTATGCCATTTTCAATATATGCCAGTTTTTAACATGAAAGATATGTTTTCAGGCCAACCGTCGAAGATACAACGAGAAAGCGCACCACACTGACGGCCATCGGATAGCACCTCCGAGGAAAGCGCTGTGGACTGCGACGTGATAAGTCCTCGAGGCCGTGGAGGCATCGGGGCTACAGGAAAGAAACGGGGTGATGTGGTCTGATCATAGATGGAAGTGACGGCGGACATTGTCAGTAGAATTTGAATTGGACGTACCTCTGGTGTTTTCTGAGGCCATTGTTGAACACTCGACGCTTGACGTTCGCCACGTCACGGCGACTGGTGACTGTATTGTACATACACAAGGCATGATATAACCAAATAATGTGCCGTGTAATATACCTCGACCCGCTTCAAAACGGCTGTGATCTCTGTCCTAGGAATATTAGTTTTTTTTACAAATGAATACGATAAAAGTGTAATTTATTTACAAATGATTTTGTGTAATTAATCTTAAGTACATTGTTTACGGTAGGCCTTGAGAGTTGAATTGCATAGAGACAATGTGTTGCTTGGCATTTTCTAATTAGCTGTGTTTGTAGGGGGGACCAATGTTTTCAATCGAATTAAACTTTAAAATATTGTCTATTTAATAGAAAACCATCTATTTTTCTAAAGCAAATTTTGAAGATGATATTTTGATGAACATTGTTTGTATTGCATATGACATATTTTATTAATATAGAGTAAATACAAGACTGTTTCAGATTGTAAAGATACCATAAATTTTTGCAACCCGTTTGATTAGTTAAAGTTTCATTTGGCACTTGACTGAATGTAAATTTACATGAGTTTCTGTAACGATTATCTTTATTTCTGATTCTTAGTTACCAACTGCCATGTTTTTATAGAATATCATTAATGAAACAAGTACCTATTAGTAAAACGTTTACAATGCATTCTCACATTATTTTAAAGTACATATTGCTACATATTTGAAGGTGATCTCTCTCTCCTACTGCGGGTTTTCCAACTGCTGATTTTTCAAGAGATTGTAGTTGCCTTCCATATTGTTACATTATTTGATTTGTTTAGTGAAAATTCAATGCTTCCTTAGAGAGAATGTATAGTTACTTTAAATATTTTTCTAATTAAAAACAGCCACAAGAGGTAAAATTTAATATGATTAATGTTTTTGATACTTATTAGTTTCACGTCTACTAAGCCTGAACCATGGGTGAAAATGCAAAATTTGTGCAATAGCTGATCGGAGTGTGTAAAAGAAAACAGACAGCTGATGTTATGATAAAACCTAAACTGTGAAATATTGAACATATTGTATCCTACTAGTTCGGTGTTACTCTTACAATACAACATACACTGTATTATCCAAAGTCATAACTTGAAATCTGCGTAAATTGCGTTATCCTTGAAGTCAAACAACTCAACATGCATTCGGTTCTGAAATTTACATATTTTATCTAGACTAGCAGTGGTATGCGTGAAGCTAATAAGAACAATATTTTTTCCTAAATTGTTAATTCAATTATTTTTTATTATTAAACAACACTTATTTAATTGCAATTCAATGATTATTTATTAAATAAAAAATACATATATATGTACGTTCAATTTAATAACAATTTAATTGAATCTTGTTTTTCTTTCTTTGTGGCCAAATCTAAATGTTATATCAGTAAGCCTGTATTATATAAGTAAAGGAATTTATTTAATGATCATTCGCCGTCAAGAGTTCAGAGGATTTGTTATTTATTTGTTGTAAGGCGTCTGGAGTTGACAGGAATGCATTTAATTTGAATACATTAATTTTAAAATTATACATTAACCATTTGAAAAAATTAAGTTGAACGCTTGATTTGATAAACAAACCATTTTATTTAGTTGACTATTTTTGCATGAAACCAATCGACTTAGGGCTGGTGTTTTGATCTTTGGAATCATCTCAGTCGCCCAGCCACTCTGTATATTCTTAGCCTTATTTATATGGACTGGTATAATGCTTAGAATCTCTTTTCAATCTTTCACATTTATTGTTATTAATTTTATTTGCCAATGAAAACAATATTGCAATATTACGTGAAATTTATCTGCACCTTCTCCGTCAGGATGTGCCGCGAGTTTTTAAATAATTTCCACAACAAAAAGCTTTTAACTGTGGAACGCCAACGCGCCATATGGCGCATCCACATTATTCCGTTGAAAGCCAATGCGCACTATGGCGCCGATTCGGAATGGTCACGTTTTCGATGGATTTTACCCTTAAGTATGTTCGTACAATACTCAAATAAATGTTCGATTGGCAAATGAATAATACTACGCTTAAAATATTTACGCTTCTCGTTTGTCACACAACTGAAAAAACAAATAATATCAGAGCTCGCCGTGTCCATATACGAGTACGAGTCTGGTGTTTTGTATCAAGTTTTTAAATCAATGTTTTTCTAATAAATGGTTGACTTTTACCAAACACCCACCACAATAAGAGTATGGAAAATATAGTATGGTAATAATTTTTGTATGGTACCATTTACGAAAACATCATTTTGCAAAAAAAACAAGTGAGTAATTACGAAATTACACCTCAGCTGGTGCACGGCGAGGTAAACGCTGCAAATGCTCCGGTTTATAGCGATTTGTCGACTGAAAATCTGAATAAAAGCACGGAGCCCCACTGCTACAGGAATATGTATTAATAATATATAATTACGTGTACATACATCTATAGTGGAGTAATGTGTTTATCACCCCAAAATATTTTTAGCGTCACAGCAATATACAAAAAATTACCTAATTAAATCATTAATTCTTTCATACATATTTTAAACAATATTCTAGGCATTTTACCTGTCCATTTTAATCGGGGTTTTACATAAGATTAATACATATTGTTATTGCAAAATATTACATATTTTTTTCCTATTTCATTCATATTAAAGGCATCTCTGAATTACCTTTGAAATATTCTATTTTTACTAACTTTTATATATTAATTTGTTTATATTATTAAGGGATAATCCTGTTTTCACTATTATAATGAAGATTCAATAATGACATTAATATTTTTGGAAAATTATCACGGCTGATTTTTTTTTTAGTTTTTTTTTTTATGTTTGAATAATTTTGTCGGCCTAATGTGTGATAGAATAAATGTCAGCTTTCTGTAGAAACACAAAGCCATCGTAATTTCCTTATCTTGATAATAACAAGTTGCCTAGTTGAATTGAATTTTATCTAAAGTTGTTATATTTATGTAAGAAGAGTGAATATAATAAATGGAAATGTTGATGATTATTTTTTCAATGTTTTATTTCTGTTTTTTAATGTTGATTATTTACCTTGACCTATTAACGATCGTTCTTCAACCCCACAAATAGTACCATTGTGTGGCATAGTGGCATAAATAGTCGCATAGCGGAAATAGTGGCATAAAAAGTGACATTGTGAGCCTCTTGCACATATTTTTATTTGATTTATGACAATGTATTTTACACCGGAAAATATGTATTGAAATGCTAAAAAAAAAATTGTTTATGCTTTATTTATTTTTATACTAACGGATTATTGTCCAATTATACCAAACATAATAACACGAAATGAGAAAAATAGCAGTTAGGTACAGAAAAAGAATAGCACTTAAATAATACATGAATGAAGCAATGACAAAGATAGATTAAAACTATGCATTTTCGAGAACATTAAGTCGAAGTTCAAGGTTTTTGTACAGTCCATAATTTTAGACATACTAAATGATAATCTTCGAAGTTCATTTTCGTAAAGCCTGACAAAAATCATTTAGACTGGTACCAAATATTTCAAGGCCCTGGCTTGAGTTAACAAGTCTCGATATTCTGGACAGTGGAGAATGGTATCCATAATTATTAGAGTGTTAATAATTGAGGAAAAGCAATTCATCGTTTTTGAGTCTACGCCAAGGAATGTTGAACTCGACGAGTTGCAATAAAGAAGGTGAGTCAATAATATAATAAATTATTTTGAAAATGCAAATGAGATCAAGTCTTTCCTACGCTTTTCTAATGAATACATGTTTACGGTTTATTTTTTTTATTTCATCGTAGGAGTAATCGCCTCTTTTCTCTTGTGATTTCACTATAGTGTAAAAATGACCTGATTTGTTATGCTATCTATTTTGATGAAACTCTACACTGAACGTCTATTTTATATTAGTGGTGGGCGAAGCGGTTCGGTTTAGTGAGCCGGATCACTAAATCAGCTCTTTGTAGTGTACCAGTTCGGTGATCCGGCTCGTTTGAACGACGGTTCGCGTCCTCCCGCACCATGCCCTCTCCCTCGCTCCCTGACCCCTCCTAAAGACGTCCTTAAGACGCTCTTACACGATACTTTTTTCGTCCAGGTTTCAAGTGGATTGTCTTTACAGAGAGCTGATTTAGTGATCCGGATCACTAAACCGAGCCGCTTCGCCCACCACTATTTTATATAGCCACACTGGTTTGGCTTTTGAAATTTAACATACATAACGACTGTGTTTAGGAAAAAGCCGATAACCCTCAAGTTATAAGAAAATTACTTTTTTAGATAATTGTTATCTTGACCATCCAATAAATATCCTGGAAATAGGAATTAGGCTACAAAAATCTAATTCTCAGCAATAATTGATTTTCAATTTTTTAAATTCAAGGGCATTCCAACGGTGACTAAAAACGACTTGACCCACATCTATGCCTCAATTATTAATTCATGTTACATTTTACGGCAAGGAAAAAGGTCGTTCACCACCTACTACCTAAAATGTACTGATATTACAGCAAGTTACGTCCTATAGCATTAGACAATGATCTTCTTCTAATTGAATGCAATTACGAATAAGCCTCATACCGCCATATGTCACCATTGCGATGGTTCTGTTTTGTATTTTACCGCAATTTAAATTCGGTTTTTAATCTTAAAAATGGCAAGCAGCTGAACTAGAACGATATGTGGAGTTTACAGTTCCTTGACAAAAAATCAAAGGGAATTCATTAGTGGACATTACACGTATGCTTCGGACTCAAGATCTCACCACACTTCGTTCCAATATGTCCACCGAAACGTATGTGTTAGGGCAGTGATCTACAGTTCGAACCCCCAGATCTCCCGTCAGTCCGATGCGTAGGTTTTGAGACTCTCAAGGAAGATACTGTCTTTTTACTTACGACGGCAGTGCATTTCTACACAGAGATCAGTCGATCAACAGATCGGCCTACTCGCTAAAGTGTGGTGACTTTTTACCCAATTTAACGCAACGTTAATTTGGGTAAAAAAATTTATGCTTTATTAAAATTTATTTTATATGTATCTGCGGGCACTTTGGAGCGAAGATCGAGAAACGCAGGCGGAAATGTACGTCTTGGAAACGCAATTAAAATGAAATTTTTACAATAGCGTCATAATATCCATTTATATTTTTACAGAATAAAACATAGCTTGTAAGCTTTTCGGTTCTTTAAATTATCAATTGATCATTCTTTGTTAGTGTGAATAATAAATTCGTGTGTATTTTGTTGTAAAATATGTATTTTCCTAGTTTTAAAACAAAACATTGCATCACTTTGATTTGATGGTTAAATCAATGGTTCAATCAATTTGATGGTTCTGACATTTTTTGCAAAACATGACCTTTAGATGCAAAACCATTTCTTTTGCTTATTTCTATAACCTAAATAATTTTCAGAGCCATCTGTGTAGTTTTTTCGTAGATACTTGTATGACGAAGTTCTAAAATCAGGCACTTTAAAAATCCATTTATTTTAAATGGTTCTAACATCACTTAGCACCTTGTGCAATCGCCATATTGTATGTATCTAACAGTTTCTATAGGCGCAGTCCAGTTCAATACTTTGGTTGGACAGGGTTCTAACTTCACCTTACCTTGTTCTGAGATATGATATGCAAGGACGATTTCTCACAATCTCTTTAAAATTTTCTGATTTTGAGGTTCAATCTTGTGTAAAGTACTTAAGATTAACATATTTTAAAAGAAAACAATTAATTAGGATGTGGCCATAATATCTTGGAGTGGCATTTAAGGGAAACATGGCTATGTGTCTGCTTTGGTGCAATCTGAAATTTGGCTAACCTTTCAGATAATTTTAGGTTGCACTGTTAATTAATATCTTCTGATTTGACTGACCCTGACTTTCGGCATGCTCTTTTCTCGTTAAATTTTATGCAAACTTTTACATTTGGTTCACTCTTTTTGTATTGTGGATCGATTTAAAAAAAAAGGTTTTTTTAATAACCAAAATGCTTTGATGTAGATACAAAATCTTTAAAATCAGGTTGCTTCATCTGTAGGATTCTGTATGGTATTTTTCGATGAATGGTTTTCAAAACCCTCACCGATTCCGGCGGGGAAAAATCTCATGTTTACAGAGACTCTTTTCTATGTTACTATGAATATTATCAATGTCTTGAATGCAGAACGCTACAGAATATTTTATAATATGTGCATAATTTTTTTCATGTTTTTTTAAGAAGATAATGAGTCTTGTCATTGCTCTTTTAAAATATTGATTATAATAAACCTATCTATGATTTTTAATTACAGAAAAAAAAATGTTTTGAAGTGTACATAAAATGCCATTTCTTATTTTTTTCACTATTTTCTATAATTAATACCATAAAAATAACATGTTATTAATAAATTTTCCATATGCTTTTGTTCTAAATATTCATATTTCTATCACAAAAACAAAAGCTTGTTGAACAAGGTTCCAAATGTAATTAGAACCTTATGCAATCAATTATTATGCCCTAGTTCAGGGGTCGGCAACCTTTTGAGTCGGAAGAGTCCAAAATTACAATTTACAAAATTTCAAAGTTTTTAAAGAACCACATTTTTTTTCTTGCCAACAATAAATAGCATAGCGTATGGAACTAAAGAGCCGCAGCTTCACATCCAAAGAGCCGCAGGTTGCCGACCCCTGCCCTAGTTGGTTGCATATGGTTCTACCTTCACGTTTAGGTATGTTCTAAAATGGTAATTATACATCCTATTTAAATACTTTCTTTTAGAATATGTTAAACTAAAATACTTCACACAAAATTGAACCTCAAAATCAATAAAATGTTAGATTATGAGAAATCGTTAATGGAAACTTTGACAACTCATATCTCAGAACTAGGTGAGGTGAAGTTAGGATCCTGTCCAACCAAATTGACGGTTGGTTTATACTTAGGTTGAAATGATCAGTAACTATTTGACAATCAAAATTGTTCTAGAAAATACTTGAATTATAAATATTGTTACAGACATGTTTAAATCTGTTGTAGTCGAACGTGCTTTCCACCCCCCGCCACTGGTAGAATTCCTCAAACGCCTCTGACTCTGAGTCCAATACCGTATTACAAGGGTCATAATATCCGTATTGATATTATAATTATTGATGTTTAATATTTTTGTTTTATGTTCAACGTTTATCAATGTAATTGTTAAGTAAGCTGTCTCTTGTAATTTGGTTAAAATTGAACATGTTAATTTCCTCACAGCGGCATAATAAATTATTTGAATAATGCCGTAATGAGGAGATGCCCTAATAGTTTTAAGTAATATTTAACATTGTTTTAAATCTGAGTTGCAACTTGCCCAGTCCAGTATAGTGAAGTACTGCACTGGGAGAGTCAATTTAACTGTAAAAGTTGTATTTATGTTTTCTTTCATGTCTTGATTTAGACAACCGTCGACTGAAGATAATTTGGCCAAATGGCTCGCACACAGTTTTTACACGTAATATATAAGCCACATGTCGGCCTAGCGAGTGCGACCGTTCCTTTCTCACCATGGGGGGTAAGGTCTTAATGTGTTCGGCAATAACGTAAATAGGTTAACTTAATAGAAATAAAGTCAGTCGTAAATTATCAGCAGATGAGAAAAGGTCTTTCACTTTCGTCTTCCCTACTACTACTTCTCCAACAAACTATTTGCTGCCTGAAGAATTCTGAGAACCACATCGAACGGGACCGAGCCACCCTTTTGCCTGAGAATTCCTGGAACTCCCTCAAGTTGAGTGTCTTTGGATCTGGCACCTTATCGATAACGAGTGGCCTTTCGATACAGCAAAGAAAGGTGTCGAAAACCTCGGCCCGCAGTCGATTATAAGTGATCTCTCGAGCCGGATCTCAGCCACTCGCCTTCGAGGATGTCACCACCAGCTCTACGCTCGCGGAATGCCACCCAAGGCGAAGGGACGCCTCAACCGCCCACCTAGTGCCCCCATACACAAAGCACTGGGTGCGTGACGACCAGCAGCATCCAACGCGACATCCCTCGAAGGGAACGAGAGTGGCTTCGGATCCGGTACCTACAAAAATTTACAGTCTTGTGACAACAGGTGGTCGCACGAGAGGTTTTTTCGCACCGAACAAGAAAGTGTCGAAAGCCTCGGCCCGCCGTCGGTTACAAATATTATAAATTCTTTTGAATTTCCTCATCATCAGATTTAAAGGTCTTTCATAAATAACTTCAGTAATTTGGATAGTCTCAATATACATATATATTTTTGATTTTCATAAAAAACTCACTCCTGAAATGATTTCGTTTCTTCTGTAAAATATTGATTTTTGAGGTTCGCCTTTTTCCTAAACACAGTCGATAATACGTATGTCAAATTATATATGACAATGAAATAGCTAATTTTCAACCACTTTGTTGATGATCATTCAAACAAATTGGTATATTTAAGTGGATGGTAGATGTGCAGCAATAAGTACTAGACAGTTTTATGAAATTCAACAGGTCTTTATAAAACTAAATAAAACGATTGTATAACGCTTTTGGAGATTTTTATTGTCTCTAAAGTAGAATTATTACATCCAAGTTACACGGGAAGAATGATTGTCGGTTCTAAGAAACCAGAACAAAAGTATTTACTAAATTAAATTCATTAATTAAACATGCTTATAATTAAAATAAAGTGACACATAACAATTTTATTTGTTTAATATAGAGGTTCTGGTTTTAGTAAGAAATAAATCAGTTTACATTCAGTCTAAAAAAGATCTCACTAACTAAAGGTACAGGTATTAATAATTATTCTTATTTAACAAGATAATGATATTATTTAATATTCAGTTAACATCTTATCCATTTATTTTTTAAATTAATAAAAATATTATGTAAATCGAATTGTACAAGTTTACTGCAAAAGTTGCATATTATAAAATTTTGAAAAGATGGACCTTCATCACTATAAAAAGAATACAATAAAGTTTAGAGTAAAAATGTCAACAGTTTCCTGTACAGTATATTATAAATTTGATAGAAAAGGCATTATTTGTTTGTGTAAAGGGAAGATTCATAGGTATACTAGATTATTGTTTTAGAATACTTAAGGGTAAAGCACCTCTTCTCAACCTTTATGGCAAACAAACCTCTGCGCCATTTTCTCATAACGCTGTTTCCTATTTACTCTGCTCGCTTGTTTCACATTTATTTCAACCAAAACTTTCAACATTTTTAAAAATTTGCATACTTGGTGACTTTTTTTTCATCTTTTCAGAACAAAAAGTTCTGTCGGAATTTTTTTTCAAATTTCATCTTTTGTATGGAAAAACCTACACGAAGAATACTCTTTACGGAAGAATATAACATTTTCAACATTTTTATCTATTAAAATGGTTTATAATACATTTTGATTCTTTTCGTACCAGATATTTGGAATAAAAAGTCACATTGTAATCGTGCGACTATTACGACAGGATTTATAATTGAAGAAGTATGATCTGAGAACTTCCATAAAGATTGAGTAAATAAAGGTTACAATGCTACGAAATTTCGTTCACAGGAACTAGCGATTCAAAGGTGCTTAGAACCCTGTTACAGAAATGTCTCAAAGATAGGGGTCCATTGGTTCATTCATCAAAATTTTGTTTATTAAGGGGAACGGCTGCGCGGCCTGTCTCATACAAAACTATTTATATTTATATTTACTATACCTTTAATTTAAAAAAAGATCATTCAGTTTGGATGGGTATTTTGGCCTCAAATCCAAAATTAAGTTTTGTTTTAAACAGACTGCACAGCCGTTCCTCTTAAATAAAACCAGAGAACGGAGTGAAAATGAATCAGCGTTTATGGAGAGATTCAGTTGCAACTGCGCATTATGGCACATTTCATACTGCATTACTGCTCGGTATCAAAAATCTTCTGTCCTACGGACACTGTCAGTAAATATACAAGTATTTCCTTACAATAAGTAAGAAGCGTGTAAATATTAGGCAGTATTTAAATTTGCATACATTTGAAATCTAGTAAACGTTGAACAAAGAAGAATGGTTATATTATGGTATGTTTTGAGAATGTCTATTAGAAATTAATTTCTTATTACAATTACATTATGTTACGAGGCAATATTTTAAAATTGAGATTATAACATTACTATATAGACTAATTTAGAGAATTTTTAAATGCATTCAAATAATATTTATCTCTTCACAGAGCACACATTATTTTTAAGCATTTTCTTTCAATATCCACATTAAAAAAAAGGAATTAAATTCTATTCTTTCTCGTGAAAAATTTATAGTCACTCGATATCTTTATTCCGCTTAATCTCACTCTTTTCACCATACAATAATTACATCCAGAACTTATCCTTTACCGCCGTTTATTATCATTGCATTTTCCATTAAAACATAAGCATTGTTACAGTCTTGTTGTACCTGTAGAAACTTAACATTACATAGACTAGAAGTAACAATACGAGTATAATATCACGAGTTGACTAAGAGAGATACACTTGTCTAGTAACATTGTTAAACTTTTAGTTGGCCAGCAACTTTCAATAAAAATGATCAACATTTATCAACACATTATATAGTTTGTGTATATAAAAAAATATGTACATTTAATTCAAAGTTATTGTAGAATGCATTTTATCATATGAAAACAGATTTTTTGACAGTATACATATGTACGTGAAATGGTTCTTAAATGTTTTACAAGTGCAACTAGCAAAAAATACATTTTCATAAAAGACTCGTACATTTCCACCATGCTACTAGGTATATAGTTTGACATCTAGTAAGCGTTTGATATTATTATTATTTTCAGAAATGGAAGCATGAAGACAGACCAGGATCTGGTAAAGTATTATATCAGAGGAAGGATCCAATAAGAGACCCTAATCAATGTAGATACATATCTACATATAGCCGAAGGATTACAGAAAACTGTTTGATTGATTTGGTAACCAGATAAAACAGATCAGTGACAAAACAAAATATGGTAAAAAATAAAATAGGTTAGGTTAGGTTTGGTTTGTTGTTTATCTTTACTTAAATGCTCTGTTTTGTCACTGTTCTGTTTCTGTTCTGTCGTGGAACCAATTAATTTAGCGATTATTTAAGAAATTTGGTCACCGGGACTTATTTGTGTTGTCTCCTTAAAGCGTGCCACATTGTGATGGGTTTCCTCAAGGAAGTGACCATCTGGTTCCAATGGTTCCCCGCCTTCCCGTGGGCCTCCCTGCTCAGGAGGATGTGACCGATCTTTTGGTGCTGGCTGATGTCCAGGTACTCGGAGCCCACAGGGAAGTAGACCAGCGTCACCCGGAGCTGCACGGAGGCCAGGAGGTGGGGAGGGACGCTGAAGATGAAGGCCTCATTGAAGGCGGGACTCGTCTCGCTGCGTTTTATGGAGGATCGCTTCTTTGCCACTTTTTTACCATTTTTCTGTAGATAAACCTGGAATAAAAGAAGGAATATTAATAGAGAATAAGTCCCATTTTAATAAGTATGTTGTGATGAATACCTTCTTAGGTTGATTTGGTGACCTACCTTTACAACTATGTTGAAGCTTATAGGGTCTGGTAGCCTTCTTGCGCGGGTTAAGATGAGTGTTAACCGTTCTGCTGTTGGTAAGTATGAAGTTGACAGCATCAGTTCTCCGAATTTGATTTCACCCTTTAAATGAACACATTAACTGCATATTAATAACAGAGATAAAACTTATAGTAGTGACCCAAAACTGGAATTAAAAAAAATTATTTTGCTCAAATTATTTGGTTCACTTCTTCAAATTGCACACGTTTAATCCTTTTCAGGGGGCATTACTTCAACCTTCAATTAATCTCAAAACATTATTTACCAAACCGACCTGTTTTCCTACCCATTTTCTCACCTAAAAGATTAATTTTCAACTACCATATTTCAACACATTCACATATGAAGAAAATATTACTGGAAAGTATTTACCCAAAATTCACATTAATCTTTAACTCTTAATGCAACGAAATTACCCATAGGATATGCAAAATGTGTATCCGTTGAACAGCAGTGCATCTGATCGATCGGCAATGTCAATAAATCATTTCTCTGAATATATGAGTTATTTAATACATCACGTTTAACTACTTCAACCTCTCGGAAATGTTTGTCTTAGTAGCTATTTTAGGGAAACTGCTTATAATATGATAGACATATAATTTTTTTATAAATATATAAACACATTTTCTGGTAAGATGGTACAATTTACAAAAATATCATTTTGCAAAAAAAACAGGTAAGTTATTATGAAAATAGAGTCAAGGTCGGTTGTGATAAAATTTACCCTCAGCCCACTACGAAAGTACTAAGCTCACTAAGATCGAAGGCTTTCCAGAGATTAACAAATATTTTGTAACCACAACATAGTAAAATAGTAAATTTATTATAATTTGATGGTACCTGTTCTGTATCAGTGAGTGTCAGCCAAGTGGTCACTGGTTGCTTATACGAGCTGGCGTCTTGCAGAGAAAGTTCTGCCTCTCCGATTAACGTGCAAGCATCTTTTTCAGTGGCGTATATGTGGAATTTTAACTTCTTGTTTGACTTTCCAATATCAACCAGAAACGTTTCATTATAGCTTGGACAGTTAGTGCCCCTGCACACCTATGAAAAAAACGTTGATTAGTATTCTATGATGTGCTCTATTTTCTTCTGAATAAATCATCTCAAGAGAACTCTATGATTAGTCAAATGACTCCAAGAAACTATGACTATGATCTTATATATAGTGAACTACAACTAATGACTTAAACCTGCATTCATTTATAACAGTTAATTTAATAAATTAATACTAAGGAGTTAGTTCAAATATCTCAATCAGCCGAGTTGGCGCCAAAGAAAGCCCGATGAATAGAATAACCAACCTTTGATTTGAAATGACCTCCTTGATGCTCTGGTGAAAGAAATATTCCCACATATGTGTCAGGGCATTCGCCGGCCAGATTTCTCGCTTCAATCACATTCACAGCTAATAGTGAGTCATTAGAATTTATCCTGAAATCAATATAACAGCGTGTTTATTGATGAAAAGATTATAAAGATATTTTTTAAATTATGACTTTTGGATGTATGATATTGTTCACACCTGTAACAGCGCAGGGACAAACATAACTGTCCGGTGACTGTTGGCAAAGGAGACTCTAGTGGTCCTAGGGATGTATCGGAGCTGACAGAATCACACGATATTGCTCTACGGAAGGAGCCACTGCCTCCTGCAGAGCCATCTTCACTCTGATTCTCACTCTCAAAGCTATTCTTTCTCACCAACGTGAACCTATTGAATTGATGTACACTTTTAGGTCTGATTTCACTTTCATTAGTGACTTCGGGTGTATGTGATGAAGATTGCTCCCCTCCGGAGAAGTTCTTTTGTAAATAAGCGTTTTCGCAAAATGGATTAAATTGACAATTAATTTCATTTCCATTGGTAAGAAATGGATTTGTACTAATATAGTCAGGTTTTTTATAAATATTTAAATTCCTTCGTGTATTCCAGTCATTTTGGTCATTTTCTTCAGTGTTTAATGCTTTCTCAATCTTCTCAAGCGGACTAAACATGACATCACATTTAAGTTCTTTGGTCGTTTCGGAGGAGATGAGAGACCGTGTCATGGCAGTGCTAATGTTGTAGTGGTAGAATGAGTCTGACTTCTCGTGGAATATGTTTTCAGAATCGGCGGCAGTTTCGTCAAATGAGTTTGGTGATCGAGGTTCCCTGTAAAAAAAAAAAAATTTCAACAGATAATTCGCAAGACTGAAAAAAACTAAGCAGCATATTATGAAAAAGCCAGGAGCAAGATTGGTGAATGGGTCTCAGTGACTCAGATAGAAAGGGGCTTTGAGAATTGACACTTTGGAACTTGACTAAAATAGAGCAGGGATCATAAAAGCTATAGAGTGCTTGAGGTGGTATTTCACAAAGACGGCACTGTATATGTTTTAAAAATATTATATACGGGTAAGAGCAAAAATGGCCATTGCAACTTTTACCAAAATGTCATCTTTATTATGTGATAGATCATTGAACTTGTCCCTTGAGGTGGTGACCGATTGGATGTTATATAGTACCAACATGTTGTGTACACACACATGTGTGGTTTAAATAATGAAACAGGGATTTTTGCAGACCTCAGACACACTCGTTTCTAAGGAGCAACAAGTTTCTCATACCCAAGTTGGTCCTGAAAGGAAGAGTGGTAAGCCAAAGTGATCACTATAGGTAGGGGAGTAGGGAACAGTGAATTAAGTAAGTAAGTAAGTGGGAGGAAAGTCAACGAGTAATTAAATCAGATAAGTAATGATGGTTGCTTACTGTGGTATGATGTTGGGTGCGGGTCGGAGAGGCTGTGGAGGGATACTCTCACTGGCAGCGACAGGGAAGATGGTCATGGGAGTCATAGAGTATTCGGAATCCACCGAGTCAAAGCGATGAAAGCCTTCTCCGCCAAAATCATCGGAATCAGTCTTTACCTGAAATTACAAAAGAATATATTTCCCAAAATGGTTCATGACATGAGTGGGTATTCAATAATGTAAGTAGTAAACAGCAGAATACAATTCGGTCCCTGTATCTGATTTCTAGGGTGTGTTCAGCAACTTTGACTAAATCATTTGTAAAGTACGAGGTTCCTTTTGCTATGTTTATATCTAGAAAGCCAGGCTTTGAACAGATGAAAAGGATAATGAAAAATATTTCTAACAGGACAACTCAAGAGGCCAAGATCATCATCAATCAGGTATGCAATAAGAGATGGAATATTTAATACATATGTCTATGATCCTTGAGTTCTGCCATAAATAGTCAATACTTAAAATCATCATTGAATATTTTGATTTGTTCCTCGAAACTGTAGAAAATTTACTTCCTTATGGACCTTGTCAATAAGAGTCAATATGAATATAGTAAGCACAACTCAATCAATCAATCAATAAATCAATCAATCAATCAATCATTCAATCAATCATCGGCGCTGCCCTTGCAGAGTCTTGGGCGCCTCCCCTCCTGCCAGGCTCCTGGTGTTTCCCTTTAGTTCCTTATAACTAACGCCGCGTTGTTGTTTCCACATCATTCAGCCACCTAAAGTTAGGCCTCCCTACACTCCATCGTCCTGTAGGTTTATTGAACACAACATGGAAGTATTACCAGAAATCCATTGGCGTTGTAGACCCCGCAGCGCGTGAGGTTGGCCTTCTCCTCCACCGAGGATTTGAGCAGCAGCCAGGAGGCGGTGTGGCTCAGTCCCGACCAGAGGCCCAGCAGACGACATAGCGCAAAGGTCAGCGTGAGGGCCACGGCCACCCAACACAGTAGGCCTACGAACCAGTGCATCGCTCAGGCCGATCTGGGAACAGCAAAAACATAAATTATATGATTAATAATTTTATTTTATACATCAAACAAGAGATCACAGTCTGGAAGTGGCAGGAATAATATGGCAGATCTGTTAATTCCCAATTTACATTTATTCTTTCTCCTTTCCCTCAAAATTTACTTTTCAGACCTCGTTCCAGAGAGGAAGATGTGTTCTGTATCGTCTCGGTGAAAGACCACCACTCAGAATCGAAATGTTGCTTGAAATTACTTTTGCCATGTTTAGTGACTAGATCTGAATAGCAGCTACTTCTTAACCTTCCTTTTCCCTTTCCACTATACCCTGTTATGCATCTTTTAACTTAACAACATTTCTCAAATGGGGAATTAGTTCCACTGGCTCCCAACGGCTCGAACTCTTGTGTGGCTATAAGCTATATGTGGCTATAATCCCAGTGGTTCAAGAAAGTTAAAGCTTTCGCATCGTGTCAGATAAATAAATAAAATGGGAGAGGCGTAGAAAAAAGAGAAAAAAGACAAAATTCTAAAAAAAATTTAACGACAGGAATGTTATTGAAATCAGGTTATGCATCTACGCTGTTTATGGTTTGTTTAGATAATTTTTTATATGGTAGCGTCCGGTATAAATAATAACCCTTTGATTATGAAAAGTATGATAATAATATTAAATATTATAATATCACCTGTTAATTATATTTAAAAACCTTGTAAAATATATTTTCTTATTGTGAAACTTACTTGAAATTATCGAAAGTGTCTATATGTAATAACATTTACATTTTTTTAAAAAAACTTGCCTAAATTACTGTCCTTTAATATATTTTTAATTAATGTAGGTAACCGAAAAATGAAAATGTATTTTTCTTCACATTCTATGCCTAATATCCATTTACATAACAAAATTAAAATAATACAAAAAACACACACCAATACTTGTATCACATTGAACACAACCAAGTGAACACCTCAGCACAGTGAGGTGTTCACGAATTTAATAATTTTCCGTTTACAGTATCACCTTTTTAAACCTACCACTCCAGATTATAAAACACATTATACTTTTATAAATATATTATGTAAAATGCTACTGCATAATGCGTTGAAAAAAAATTCTGTCCAAGAATTATGTATAAAAAATTGAGTAATGAATTTATATTTTATTTTTACAGTTACTCTACACAGGAGGCCAATGCCTATGTTATCTTTGGGTATGCTGTGTGGAGGGTCTATTGGAGGATAGTATGGAGTGAACCTGGGTCTTGAAGATACCCATGTTGTAGGAGGGAGCCCAGTCGAGCTGTTGAACACATGTGACAAATGTCAACCGTGTAATGTTGAAACTATACGAAAATAATGATTTCTCACCAATTCTGGAGTTTTCTTTATGCTTTGGAGTTCTTGTGAAGATGTACAATATATAAAGGTTAGTCTTGTTAATTGTTATATCAATTATCCTTATCAATTGTTAGCTTATAAATTTAATTAAAAATACGATGATACTTTTGTAAATTTTATTAATTAAAATTGAAAACAAATTCGGGAACCTGGAAAAGCGATTTAGCAAACCGATTGTACACTATTCATTTTGCGAAATTCAAATAACTAAGCATTGTTAAAAAATGAACACCAAAGCAAAACTGTACCATAAATGCGTAGGGCGATGATTAAAGGAATGAACTACGAACAAATCTATTTTCATAGCGTCTTAAAATAGAATGCCATTTACCTGTAATTTTCTGGGATGAAATCACCTATGCAGGTATGAAAATCTGTCGAACGGTTGTTCCATATGAATCCTCAATATCCAGTATAGAAATATCCAATTTAAAAGAGATTTATTTTCCGTGGTGCAGGACGTTTTTAACCTTACAATACCAACAAATCGTGCCACATACAAACAAGTTATGTACATTAACCGTGTATATCACTAAACCGTTAACTATTAGAACTTATATGTAATTAATGATTAGTAAGTGTAATACCCTGTGCGAGGGGATTTAACGGGGTAAATATGCAGCCGTTGTCACATCTTGTAATCTCTGTTTACGTACAGTTAACCACCTCTTCCTATTTTCTAAGTTCACTCTATAAGAAACATTCATGGCGAAACGGCTCGCGGAGACGCCTAGGAAAAACCATGGCGAAAATAAAATATTGAAAAGTGGTGTTTAAATATTGAGATGAATTGTTTATTGGCGGGTGTACACAGGGAATGTGAAATGGAATACACTGTTATTGTAAATTTAAAGCTCAAGTCCTTCAAAAAACTTATAAAAGTACAATATATATTATTTTTTCAAAGAAAGACAAACATTTCCAGGTTACGAATAACCTGGCAATATTTTAAAATCTCATATTACCATAACTGTAAGTCGACAAACAATTTATATCAATAGCTGGAAGCGCGTATTAACTTTCATTTACCCTTTTGTTTTTGTTTGTGTGGTTTGTGACATATAAAAACTTGTACAAATCTTTCTGTCAGGATTTTTTAGGTTGTCCTAATTATTTAGCTTACAACGTCAATTCTATTATGAGCTATGGAGCTTAGAAATTAAAATTTAACTGTAATGGTACATTCTCGTACAATATTTTCATTCTAATAATATTTTTTGATAATTACTAAATAAAGGTTTGACGAAACCACGAATTAAATACGAAAATCGTGATAGGTCGCATTGATAATACTAATGATCGCCTACGTTTAGGCAACACACATAATGAATTTTGAATCGGAGTTGCAAATTTTTGTATACAGACTTGCTCGAATTAGGTCTAGGTCTAGAAATGTTTTCATGAAAAGGTACAGAATATCTAGTTTTCTGCCGAAGTCAGAAGTGCGTGTTAAACAAATGATATAATTTTTGCAGATTTACGATAATTTTTATAAACCGAATGCGAAAACAAAACTGTTAGTAGAAGTGTTTAAAATTCCAGTAGGGAAGAAGGGGGATCGATTTTCACAATTTATTTGGAGCTGGAGTTATTTATCTCTACCCTGCGAATCTGTTTGGAAAAACCTTGATCAAAAAGTACGACCAATCACACGTGAGGAATTATATGCATTTTATTTATAATGTTTTTCCCCATACGTAGCAAGCTCCCGAGCCAGCCTCCGCGAAACTAATCGATCGGCGCATGCGCGCCCAGACCTGCACAGCCTTCCCCATCGACCCCTGCCTCTCCCAACCCTGTTCCCCCTTCCCCAACATCCCCATCCTCCATCCTCCACCCCCAGCGTGAGGGGGGAGGGCACAAGGCCGCCCACCCCCGCTCCTGGCTTACAGCTACAATACACAATACGCTGTGTCTCTCCTGATGAAATGTGATACTACTCCGCTGTATTGCCTCTCACCTCTCACCCTCCCAACCCTCCCCCATCTCATGCCAGCCTCTTTGTCATTTCGCCTTATAAACAAATTTAAAATGATAGCATTTTAAACGATTCCACGACCTGTCAAAACACTTTCTTTTGTGACGAAGGAAAGACAGGACGAGTAATACTTTGTTACTTTTTAAATCATCATTGAAGAAACCAACAGGTTTTTTAAAACACGCTATTTTCTGTACCACGGCGAAGTAATTGTTGCTACATTTCTTCTTTCCACCAGTAACTTAAAATAAGCGACATATTATAATAGCGATTATTATAAGGGACTTTCGAATAATTTATACAAATGGTTTTTAAATAATTTATAAATCTTTATTTTCGTGTTTTTTTTTTTTTACATTAACTTCACACAGGAGGCCCTGAGGAAAAACATTTTCCCTCAGGGCCTATGTCATCTTTGGGGATTCTGTGTGGAGGTTTTTTTTAAAGGAATGAATGAGGATGGAGAGAAAGTTCGCTGAAGGAAAACAGGTATGACGGGTGGGTAGGAATCTGGGGGTCAGTGTATCCATGAGCGACGGACGTATAAGTCAATTCCTCCCACTGTATTGTAAGGAAACGGGTCGAGAGAGTCCGGCTGGGGAGGTCAAAGGGTCTCCCCATTGTGACCTCTCCCTATCCGGCCAGCCACGCAGTTTGTGGGTAGACGTATCCACCGCTAAGACTTGAACAAACCCCACTTCATGAACCCGGGCACCGCTGCTAAGTCACCAAATGTAGCGAACCACTTGGGGTGACCTATGGCAGAGGTTATCTAATAAATGGTTCCCGGGGCGGCGGTACTCATACCCGCATCCCAAATGGGCCACTTGCATGCATTTTATAATGACTTGGAAAAAATCGTGTGGATGGATGTTTCTACTGAGATTACGAAAATGTTTCTACAAATAAGTTACTAGAAACTTACAGTTTTTTATAATAAAATAAACAAATTCGCGTTTTTAGCTCGTGACATCACTATTTAAAAATGTCCAGCACATGATTTTCTTTATTTATTTTCATCAAATTCCAGATTGATTTTTTGTCTTAACAGTGGAACTCCGTTTTTTCTCAATTTTTGATGTTTCAACTGACATCTGATGATGTGACATTACTTCACTCATAACCTAAACATTTTGTTAAATTATAATGATTAACATTGATTTTGCTTAGGGTCAGTCTGTGTACCGTTTTATTGGACAGTTGAATATTCTAATAGCCACCTTAGAGTAACAAAAATATTACATTATGCATATAAGCACGTTTTTCTTAATACGCACAGAATTAATGAAAAACACTATTTATTAGTTTAATTACAACGAGGAACAACTATCGCAGTCACTGGAGAAGCAACATCAAGCATTTTTATTAATTTAAAGCTTGGTAAGGTTTCAAGTTTTTGTAAAGCTTCTAAGGGGAGGTTTTTTTTTTATTTACGAAAAAAACCCAAACTAAGAACCTAAAAACCTATTTTAGGTCTAATTAATATATTATATCATATATAAAATAGGTTTTAGGCTCTTAGTTTGTATGTTTTTTTTTATTTTTTAATAAAAATACCTGCTTATATGCATATTTACTCCCATTCAGAATTTTGACAGATGTTACGATGTGAAGTTTATTCAATCGGTCTTATATACATAACGACGATGGTGCAAACATTGACAAAATCAAATCATATTGATTATATGAGTATAATTTACATCTGAAAAGTTGAATAACATAAAATGAATGGTTCAAAAATTAGGTATGTTTAAGAACAAGAATGTTCGGCTGTTTTCTTTGAAGTTGAAAATTAAAATAATCAGTAAGATGGATCATGGAAAAATAATTTGATGAGATGTAACATTTTTCTTGCGCTTCGTTATTTTCCTCTGCTATTCATGTAGACTTAGTCTTTAAAAAAAAAAAAAGTTTTTGGCTAATTAATATTTTTTCCGTACCCATAATTATGTCTCGTCCTTCCGGTTTGCAAAAAATATACAGAATGTCTTAGAATTTATGTCTGAGCGGAAATTAAAAAAAAGTGATGCAAGTGGCCTATTGTGTTACTTTTGTTAATGTGTTATTTTTTATAACATTTTTAATCTTGGCAATTGGATACAGACTTAGTCCTAGTGAGGTTGAATATTGAATTGTAAATAATAAATGTTAATATGTAAATAAATAATAAATCAAATCCACAGCATCTTTATTAGTAATATAAATTATAGCGTTTTTAATCTATCAGCTTCCCATACATTATACACATTGCCAGCCAGCGAAAGTTTATTTACGAGCAAAATTAAACAGGTTTCCGGAAATATTTTATTTCAAATAAAAATTCTGGAAACCCACTGGACGATAGCAATGCGTGGGCGGAGGTAAATATTTCACAAAGTTGCGACCGGTTGCCAAATAATTATTACTGTTTACATAGGACAATTGGAATTCTGAATTTGTGTGTTTATGTTAAATAGCCTACCCCACTTAATATGTAAATATTTAGCAACTGTGAAAAACCAATAATTTGGAAAAAAATTATTCATGTTGGACATCATCAAGCGGACATATTATTCAAGTTGAACATCATCAAGCGGATATATTATTCATGTTGGACATCATCAAGCGGACATATTATTCATGTTGGACATCATCAAGCGGACATATTATTTATGTTGGACATCATCAAGCGGACATATTATTCATGTTGGACATCATCAAGCGGACATATTATTCATGTTGGACATCATCAAGCGGACATATTATTTATGTGATCATCCCAATGCCAATGGTATTGTGGGAGGGTATTAGCTATTAGGTATGCCAGCCAGTGATAAGGTCATGGAATATAACAAGTAGAAATTTCGGTCGGTTCTAAATGTCACATATTATATTTGTATCAGCACAAAAAACCTCATTAGGCTGGACGTACTACGCAGTTTCGGATATTTAGTTTTTAATTGTTATACTGTCATTCCACGGAACGCACGCATACTAAGGTTTGGACACCGGCAATGTTCTCAGCTCGATATTTGATTTACAATACTGTTATTAAGTTCTGGATATTAAATTTACAGTATAATTAAATAATGGCACTTTGAAATAAACACAAATAAATTAAAATTATTGAAAGATCCTTTGTGTACACCACTGTTTAATATATAAATATCAAAATGTTTCGAAAGCAAAGCTTCCCTCATCAGGATACAAAGCATTTGACCGGTCAGTAGCTGAGTTGGCATCGCGTCTGGGTTGCACCCAGGCTTCGTGAGTTTAATTCCTCGCCTTGCTAAGTCCTCCATCACAACATAAGCAACATCTTCCGTTTACTGTGATGGTAGTAGGAGATTTTCAAATATTGTCAAGTTATTCGTAATCTGGGAATGTTTGTCTTTATTTTGAAAAAAAAAACACAAATAATAAACATAGAAAAATAATAATGTAAGAATAGACAAATTACAAACATAAATAAAAAGTAACAATAAGTGATGAAAGTTACTGATTAAAAATGTAAAAATAATAGAACAATTTTTTTTTATTGTAAAATATTAAATAATAATAAATTTCTATTTTTAATATAAAAAAAATAACAGGCATAAAAAAATATTATACTGATAGTTATAGTTATATTATTAAAATTTAAATAAAAAAAAAATTATAATAAATCCGGTGACCGGATAATTCAACACACGTATAAATTTTTAAAAAGTGATATAAACTCATTAAAAGTACGAAAAAATATCCCGAAAACCCAATCCCACCTTAATTAATATTTTTTTATAATTTTTATTTCTATTTAAAAGCAAACAAAAGAATAATTAAGTTAGATTAGTTTTTCGGGGTAGTTTTTTTTCTCCTACTTTTAATGACTTTATGTCACTTTTAATAAGTGTGCCGATTCATAAGTGTGTGGTGAATTTTCATGGAAAACAAAAATCTAATGTCAATCTTCTCCAACTGAGAATATATTTTTTAAATGGTCCGGTTAGAAAAAATAACGCTGGGGGTCCTGTCGGTACTTGACCTCATCATTATTTGGAAATGTGTCCACGACGCACTCCTTGTGCTGGTCGCGATAAGGTTGAAATTGCCTCATCGCGACGATTCGCCTATCTCAAATTAGGTAGCCCGAAAAGCATGATCAAATAAAAAAAATTCTCATCAGAATTTGAGCAGCTAAATTTGCAACAATAAAACCACCTAGAAATACTATTCGTAGTAAGGCGATGCGAGAGTTCAAAGCAGTTTTACAGGTCACATATTTTTTCTAGACTAATGAAAAGATTTAGGTTTGAACAATTTGCACGATCAGAATTAAATTAAAGAATCCAGCTTATTTGGTAGATTCGAAATCACGATATTCATGATTATGAAGTCATCTAAAAATCAACCCGCAGTGATAAAAGATAATACAACGTACGAAAAAAAATAGCGTAGTAGTATACTTAAGGAAATTAAAAAAAAAAAATTCGAAGGCATTCAACAAGGCATTAAAAAAGGTGTAATTTGAGAATGGGTTTATTATTCTGAATTCCAATTTATACCTAGACAGTGGCGATTTTCTCTAACGTGCGTTTGTGCAGTGCGTTTTGACGGCCTCCATGGTCGAGGGGTAAGGACTCTCGACTTCGAATCCGAGGGTTGCGGGTTCAAATCCCGGTGTGCGCAAATAAACATTAATTAATTAATTTGTGTTGTTTCACAATTAATTCATTTAAAAATAAAATGTAGAATATTTGGCACGTTCCAGAGTGGAAGATACTCTCAGTATCCCCTCGGTGAAAGACCACCATTCAGAATTGAAACGTTGCTTGAAATGGCTTTTAATCGTGTTTGGTGACCAGATCTGAATAGCCAGGTTTTTCCCCACCTTCCTCTTACCGTTCTCCTTCCCCTCCTCAATATCTTCAGCCTCACAACATTCCCCAGTTGGGGATACCATATTCTCACTGGCTCCAGAGGGTTGGGAGCAGTTGCGACTCTTGTGCGGTATTCATATAAAAAAAAATTAAATGTGTATCATAATTTAAATTCGGTGCTAAAAAATCCACCCGTCCGTATACGTAATGCTGGCCGAGAGCGAGTCCGAAATGAATTCGATATGTGCGTTATGAATTCAGCGTCTATGGGGCTTTCTGTCTTGAGAAATATTTCATACATTGTCATTTTTGTGGTGCTTCGGCGGGAATTCCGTACAAAGCGTGCAGTCCTTGTAAATCCACAAGGCGACCGTGAAGATTTGTTCACAGCAAATCTCTACGGAATAGTATTTTGCAAGAATCAACAGACTTTTTTCTGTGTTTATCGTGTTTTATGTTGTTTTTAAAATAAGTTCATTACTGAAGATGTTACATTTTTACATAAACAGTAAAGTTTCTTACGTAAATTGTGATTATTTAGCTAGCTGTATAAATATGTTACCCGCTGAAAAAAAAACTGTTTTAAAACTAAACAATTAATAAATATATTAAAAACTTGGCTAGCTGAAAGAAGCTATTTGTATTAGATAATGAGGAAATATTATTTTATGTACGATTTATTGTTGTCGTTTATATTTGTACTTTATTTTTGTTTTTAAATATTTTTTTATAGAACTATTTTTCAGTAAGATTCTTGAGAAATATTTATGTTTTAAGTTGTTACATATGTTTTATTTTTAATTTTATATAGACATATATATATATATATATATATATATATATATATATATATATATATATATATATATATATTGTAACCTTATCGGTAAATTTTGAGTTTGAATAACAAACGTTAGACAAACTCAAAATTTACTACAAAAAAGTAGTTTTTCGGGACTTCTTGTATTATTTCTTTTATAAAATGTAAATAATAAAAAAAATAAAAAAAAATAAATACATATTGATTTTGAAAGTAATATAATCTAGCAGGGTAAAATGATATGTAGAGCAAATACTCGTATATTATTATGTATTTATGTTAGGTAATCCAATATTATTTAAATTAAGCATTCCCAATACTAAGTAAATTATCGCCTTTGATGGTCCTTTTGTTGAATTTCCTTAATCGGACCGAATAATCCGAGAGCTTTTATCAAATTTAACGAGGCGCGGTTACTGTAAGCCCCGAAGCCTTCCCTCGGGACTAATGCCTATCTGTGGGGGTACTGTACCTACGTGCTCGGAGAAGGGAGAGAGGATTACATCTTGCTCTTCAAGACCCGCGTTGAAGGAAGGAGGAAACACAGAATCAGGAGAGTTAACTAATATAAATATAATTTTTATTTAAGGGGGGGAGGGACGTCGGAGAGTTATTATTTATTAATTTAAAATAATGATAGTATTATTATACAATGGGACGGTCAGAAAAAAGTAATATTTCTGATTGGATTTTGATAAATGCTAAGCCTATGTAAATTTTAAAAATATTTAATAAATATTTTTCTATTTAAAAACATTATGTTTATCTTATTGCGTAATAATACTATCATTATTATGAATTAATAAATAATAACTCTCCGACGCCCCTCTCCCCGTTAACTTTTCTTCAACATTCACGTATTTACACATATTATGGATTTTTCTCACAAGCAAACAAAAAAAAGGAGCAATATCAATGTCCATGTATTAATGGAAAACTTACATTTAGTACGACAACTTAAAATTTTTTTTTTTTTAAATAATTATATTAGTTATGTATTACATTTTATATTCTATTACAATATCTATTGTTTCCTAGGAATCTACTGTAAAACCTCGCCTAATTTGTAAATAGAATATTATTTTCATAAAAACTGATTTCTTTACTGCCGCTAACTAATGCCAAGTGTACCCAGGCATTGGCCTAGCCTGCGAGCGATTTTTTTGGTTATATATACAATATGCATACATTGATTTTATGTTGATTTTGTTTATTGTTTTCTTTCTCTCCATGCTATGTATTTTTTTCTTTACTGATTATAAAAAATTAAATAAAATACAAAATTTATTTATTTATTTAATTTATAAAATGACCCACCAAACTAGGCGCATGCCCGTATTATGGTGTTAGAATGTAATTATAACAATAATGCAATTAAACAATATAATTTCCGATGTGATGTGAGTACGGAGTGCGAAGCTGTACGTAACATCCAAATTCTAAAATTCAATTTTAACGTTTCTTATTTTCAGTTCATATAATGAAAATTTATGCGACAGTTCTTAAAGCAGTTGGTGGTGTAATGGTCAGCATAGTTGCCATCCAAGCAGTTGATCGGGGTTCGATTCTCGGCTGTGGCAATATTTTATTTTATTTAAATTATTAAAAATATATATATACGATTATACATATTACGTGAATTTTCATTGGCCTGTGCTAGTGATAATAAAAAAATAAACAATAGTTTATCAATTAATAAATATTTGACAAGTCAAAGCAATTTTCACCAATAAAATGTAGACATAATTTATTTCGACGCCATCTATTGAGGGATTTAGCCGTTACAAGCCTTTCTCATACTAATAAAGTTGGTTGTTTACAGGTGAAATATAATAAAAACAGTAATTATTGAATGAAACACTAGTATATGTTGATTAACTTGGCGGGTTTGCAATAAGCCGACGTAGCTCAACGGTAGAGCATCTGACCGGCAATCAGAAGGGTGCAGGTTCGAGTCCTGTCGGCGACATTTATCTTTTCTCGGAAAGTTTTTTTCAATTTGGATGAGTGTTTCAGGCTAATAATTACTGTTTATAAAAATAATAAATAATAGTAATTATATCAATAATAACAAAAATAATACCAATAATAACAAAAAAAATACTATTCTGCATCTCCGTTCCATTATATATTTGTGCAGCTGTCCAGTTGGCGGCTGACGGATTTAGGTGCTTGGGTTGGTAGACAAATCCATCAAATGAGACAAGTGTTTGTCTCCCTGGGGCATTCGCGACTCTTCTTATTTCACCGTCCAACCGCTCTATATCATATAAGCGTGCCTTTCTAAATATTATTCATTACTTTCCCATCGGATCTCCTAATTTGTAAATGAGTTTTACATGTTTTAACTACACATACGCCTGAGATATTTCATTTCTACTGTATTCAGTCTACTTTCGAACAGAGTTAAGGCGATCCACTTCCTAAAACTCGAACGAAATCATGCAAAAAATAGAAAAATAGCTGTTGAATTTCAATATTTGTGTTCCATGTCCTTTTAAAAATCTAAATCGTGCCTGAAATAATTATTCTTTCTATTACCTCTTGGATAGGGGATTCGCCTACAGAGTTCAAATAATCCTGAACAAAGGGCACTGATCTGTAAATCTACATATTCACATTATCTAGTAATTTGTAATCAAACCACGCAAATATGTAGACGAGCAGACAGAGATGTCTATAATTCTAAGAAATTTTTATTATTTTAAAAAGGTGAATAACCCAAGTTAATTAAATAATAAAACCTTCTATCTTTATGCATATTCCCCATTAATCGCGGTGTAAATATTATCCGGAATAGTGCAAAACTTGACTTATATCACACCATATTTTTATTTCTTTTTTATTAAGAAGTATACAATACATTATGCGTTGTATTCCCAAGAGTTAAGAAAATCATTGTGGGATCACGTGCAGAACCTGCAGTACAGTTTTTAGAAACAAACATACTCAATATTTAAAATACATAATTAACATTCACAGTACATTAACAACATTTAAAAAACATCATTGTAATAAAGACATATCACTCGTACATTAAGATATGTGTCCAGAGACACTTATTATAAAGAAATACATCACTTATATAGTTAAACTTTTTACAGAGACACATCACAGCATTAATCCTTAAGGTATTCTTTCAAATAATAGAGTTTACGCATCTAACTTTGAGAGCTTTCACATACGTATGATTAAAACGGTCTTAAACCAGGCTTAATTCCGGTTCAGCCATACCAACGCTGCACCAGCGCGTAAGAATATAACAGATAAACCAGAAAGTCTGTGTTTGCGTTTGCTCAGAGCTGCAAAAATTCTTGAACTATGACCTCTTGCATTGTGAAAATTGCATGGATTAATCTATCCGGAATTTATAGGTCAAAGCAACTACATATTTGCAATTCGTCTTTAGTAACATAACTTCCTCCACGATTTCAGTTTTCTGAGAGGAAGATATTATCAGTAACGTCCTGGTGAAAAATCACTGATTGAAAAAATAAAAATGTGTTTATTTCAGCTGAACAGCTGAACAAAGCGGTGAGTGCAATACTTTGTATGCCATATAAAAGAATACATCTAAATAAATTACATGATGTAGAAATATAATATAAAAGGTTTTTTTATTAAAATATACCAAAGTCAACATATTTAGCAAAATTCTCCATCTATGATGTAGGGGCGACAGCCTGGAGAAGAGTGTTTTCCGATCTCCGGTAACGCTGACTCGTCCCAGCTACTCTGTGGCGCATCAAAGCGGCGAACCCATGCACCCTTCCCTTTGCGAACATCGGCGAGGCGCTGCATCGAAATGGTTTTAGCCATGTTTGATGACCAGATCTGAATAGCCGAGCTTAGAAATAGAGGAAAAATTCGGGCGAAGCCGGATAGTGACTAGGTACTAGTATATTTATAAACTAAACATGTCTCAAAAGTTTAAAATTCTACAGTGAAAAACGTCATAATAATCATCTAAAGTTTCATAACGTATTTTAAAGTCGCAATGGTTAATCAAGTACGCTACTCTAATCTAAATAAATTTTAAAGGCTTTGTTTTCATTAAAATCGTCCTTACCACAGCAATAACGGGTCGAGGCATAGAATTCTGATTCCCAGAACGCAACAGGTAGCAAGTAGAGTATTGTTTTCCTCTTGCTCCAGTTCTTTTCTGGCCAAGGGCACCGTGCCACTAGGTCCTGCGGAAGATCCAGGCAGTGGGGATGGGGAGGAGACGAGGAAGGGGAAGGTTACTGGCAGGCCGGGGCACAGCCGGGTCAGGGTCCAGGCCCCGGGCGCCGTCACAGCCCCTGTGACGCATTAAATAGGTCGAGATTCTACATTCCAAACTGGGTACACGTGTAACCATACAAAGGAATATTATTAATATATTTGAATGGATTTTGAATTTTCACAGTTTGCACAATTTCTATTGAAACGTTGACAAAATATATTTATCATTTTCCTTTGCGTATGTTATTCTGTATATTTCTATCAATAAATACATGATTTTGGCAATTAATCTACTTCACTAGTACGTGTAAATAGTCACATTAGTAATTAATTTTGTATGGGAGAATATCTATTCATCCTCGGATTGAATAGAAAATACACACGAGGCGACCTTGCTTTCACAGGGTTCTAACCACTATGTTGTATATTGGTGGGTAGATGTCTCTATAAATGAAATTTAGTCGTAATATGTAATTTCTTTAGTACCAATTAAATTTAATATAATGATCTGCTGGTTTCGGAAGTACCCCTCCTTCGTCAGGACTATATTAAGACTCAACTAAGAAAGAAAATAATGACAGACATTGACAAATATTTAGGTGTTCGAGTGGGACCCGATCAAAGGGGAAGGGGTAATTAGGGGTTTTTTTGGAAGAACAGAGCGATTCACTGGAAAAATATATAGAAGAGAACTATTCGATAAATTTAATTGGCTATTCAGAATTCATATTAAGGGATTTTATAATTTGCAGCGTATCTAAATTATCTAATTTTTTGCCTTTATTATTACGGTGAATAATTTGGACACCTGTATCTTTATGAATATAAACTCTGAAAAAATGCTGTTATTTAAACATCTTATATATATATATATATCTCATTAACGCTCCGGCATCGAAGGAGTACAGTCGTGTATATTGGTGATAATTGTGATCAAAAATTTATAGTGCACAAACAATATCTCGCCCACCGGGCGATCTACATAAACAATATGGAAACGCAAGAAATCATTAAAAACATTAAAGAATTAATAAATAAAATTACTTCCGTAAAAGATTCCAAGATAAAAACATCGCTGGAGCAAAGTTTAATATCCCTGGAAGAAATATTTCAAAATGAGCGTATCTGTCTACAAAAAAATCATAGATTTACAAGAAACGATGATTATTAATGACCAACGATACACCAAGAAACTCGAAGAAATTCTAATAACCAACCAAAAAACATACGCCCAAGTCTGTGACAACAAGAAACCAGCGGACACGAAATACAACATTGAACCGAAATACTCAATTTTATTAACATCTAACACCTTAAACGCCGAGAGCATAAAAACAAAAGTTCAAAAAAAATATTGATTTAACTAAAATTAAAGTCGGAGTCAACGGAGTTAAAAAGATTGGCGATAAAAAAATGATAATTTCATGCCAAAAAAAAAAAGATGCAGAAATATTAACCAACGAAATAAATAAGATAACTGGAAAGGAGATTTCGGCTGAAGAAATAAAAAAAAAAGAAACCGTTCTTGATGTTAAAAAGGCTCCAATGCCAATTGACTGAAGAGGATATTATACATGGAATTATACAACAAAATCAAGAATTAAATCAAGAAGACAAAAATAATATTAAACTCATTAAAGAGTTAAAAAACATATATAATGAAGGTAAAGAAAACGATACCACAAACTACATCATACAAACAACCGGAAAAGTAAGAAGAATATTATTAGACAAAAAAAAATAAATATAAAATTCCAACGAGTGTACGTCGAAGATTGTAACCCACTCACACAATGCTATCACTGCCTTAAGTTCGGCCATACAGCCCAAAGATGTCTCGACAGGACGCAGCCACCCATTTGCCCCCATTGTACTAAGGAACATATACTCTCGAAATGCGAAAACAGAGAAACAAACCCAATTTGCAACAATTGCTGTGTGCAAAATAAAAGATTTAATTTGAACTATTCCACCGAACACCGGGTTCATAGTATAAAATGTCTTTACCGGCAAAAAATGCTTCAAATTGCTAGAGAGCGCATCGACTATGAATAAATATGGTAAATTATATCTCCTCATACTAACTTCAAAATGACTGATTTTATATGTAATGCTTTAGATAAAAAAAAACATTTATAGAGAATTTGAACAGTCTCAATTGGAACATTTTTTCTGATCAAACCAAAAATTTGAAATAACCCATATAACGTCTCACTGCTTTCTTGAAGTCAAATTAGTATTTTAAAGCTCCATAGATCATGATGGAAATGACATTGAAAGGTGATTGCGTTGACTTGCCTTGACAAAAAGATTTGAAATTTTTACGACCTGAGAGCTTAGATACCGATTTCATCCAATTATATTTCTGCGTCAAAGTTTAGATTTCAGCGTGGATTTTAAAAAAATATGACTACCGCACAACAGTCCCAACTGCTCCCGATAGTCCGGAGCCAGTGGGGATATGGCATCTCTAATTGGGGTATGTTGTGAGAGTGAAGTGATTGGGGAAAAGAACGAGATGGGGAGAGAAAGGTAGGAGAGCACCTGTCTATTCAGATCTGGTCACCAAATACGGATAAAGCCATTTTACCCAACGTTTAGATTCTGAACGGCGGTTCTGAGCTAATTTACCGATCCGATATGAACGATAAAGCAATTACATAATATAATTATATTCCACAGAGAAAAAAATAACGAAGTTACATCCTGAGGTGAATAATTTATTTTGTCATAATGCATCATTATGGCAAAGTGTCATAGATTAGTTACGATACATTACATTCACGACATTTACCAGAACTAGGAAATAAGCTTTTTCCTGTAACACACAAAATAACGCTATCTGAAACGTACCACGTCAATCTGTCAATAACGTAAATTACATTGCGCGGTTTATTCGTAAAAAAACACTCGTCACTGTCAACAGACATAAAAGCTTTTGAAAACCGGGAACAGTTTTTCCCCGTTTTGTTTTCCATGAATTTTTCAGTTGGAAGCTGATTTTCGTCTCTCGGGGAACACGAAAATAATCATTACGTTTCACATGATGAAAAACTGTAAATAGAATAAACGGATTACATATCTTAAATAGTTATGTCGTGACAGCTTTCTCGTATATACATATACAGTCAGATGTATATACGGACCAGACAGTGGCTGCGTTGGCATCGTGTCTGGGTTCCACCCAGGCGACGTGAGTTCAATTCGTAGGCTGGCTAAGTCTTCCATCACGACACAAGTGAGGCTTACTGTGATGGTAGTGGGAGATTTTCAAATATTGTCAGGTTATTCGTAAACGGGGAATGTTTGTCTTTCTTTAAAAAAAATATATATACTATACATTAAAACGAATGTTTGTCTGTCTGTCCTCGATTTTCTCGAAAATTACTCTACCGGTTTCGCTGAAAGTAGCAGATGGTTTTTTTAGAAGGTTTAGAGAGTAGTTTTAATGAAATCCAATGTGCAAAACTGTTGCTATAACGTTTTAAAATTACCATAAGCACTAACCGGCAAGCCTAGCTAAGCAATTTACTGGTGAATTTCTTCCATTTATGGATATGATTGTCTGAAAATATGTGTTTTAAGTTAACAATTAACATTTTAAAAAATATTAAAAACAAAATTTCTAAACCGTTAATGCATATAATCAACACAAGTTTCCAATGCGGAGTATTTCCATGTAATTACAAACAAACTACCATAACTCCAATATTTAAGTCTGGTAATCCCGAAGATGTTAATAATTACCGTCCCATTTCAGTAATCTCAAATATTGCAAAAATTTTTGAAAAACTTGTAAAAAAAAGATTTAACCAGTTTATAAAATGTAATAGCATAATTCACGAAAATCAATTCGGCTTTATGGAAAGTAGAAGCACAAAGGATGCAATTTCAAAATTAACTAGCCTTATTCACACTTCATTAGATAAATCACTAAAATGCCTTGGAATTTTTATAGATCTCAAAAAAGCGTTTGATAGCATATCTCATGACAAACTTATAATTAAATTAAGCAACATTGGAATAAATAGTACAGCTCTGGAATGGATAAAAAGCTATCTTTTCAAACGTCCTCAAGTGGTAAAAATAAACGAGGTACTTAGTCATAAAAAAACAAGTAATTTTGGCATACCTCAAGGTACAGTACTGGGACCTCTACTTTTTATCATCTATGTAAATGACATATTCATGCAAAAGCTAAACGGAAAAATAATATCTTATGCTGACGACACTGTCATAATAATTGAAGGTACTGACTGGAATTCTATTAACAAGCTAGCAAATACTGATATTAATATATTAAAAAATTGGTTCGATAATAATCTACTCTCCCTTAACACTGGAAAAACAAAATTTATTCCTTTCTCTATCAATAAATTTAAATCAAAACCAGAAATAAAAATTATAATACACCAAAGTAACTGCAACAGAATCAATTGTAATCAAGCATGTTCAATACTTAGTCCAACTTCCAAAATTAAATACCTTGGTGTATATATAGACCAGCATTTTAAATGGAAAACACATATTTGTGAACTTGTTAAACGAATTAGAAAATGTATATATATATTTATAAGACTAAGAAATATTCTTAGACTAGAAAACCTAAAAAGAGTGTACTATGCAATTGTTCAGTCTATTTTACAATATGGAATTATTGGCTGGGGGGGAACATATGATAATATTTTAAGTCCACTTAAAATAATTCAATGATTGATAATAAAGGTAATTTTAAAAAAACCATCATCATTTTCCACTGAAAAGCTTTTTACAATATTCAATGTACCTACAGTAGATAAAATTTATAAAAAATATGCAATTATTCAAATCTTTAAAGAAAAAACGTTAAATAAATTACAATTTAATATATCCGCAAGGTATCAACAAAACATTAAAATCCCACCATTCAATACTAAGCATACGCAAAACACATACCTATATCTAGGAATAACTTTTTTTAACAATCTGCCATCTGATCTTAAAATTATAGAAAATATCCATGAATTTCAACATAGATTAAAAAATTACCTCAATCTACTCTAACAATTTAAAAATATATTTTTTTTTAAATTTTTATTATTATTAGATTTTTTTTGTCTTTTATTATTATCTTCTCTTCTTTTCTTCTACTTTCTTTTCATTTTCTTTAATACTATTACTAGTGATAAATTACAAAATTTACACGACAAATTCATATTTTCCTGCTATTGTACAACAATATTTTAAGTTATGATTTGATTAATTAAGCGATAATCACTCACCAAACACAAGAACCTTGTTTCTTTATGGTGAGGAATAGCTATATTATATTTTTTGTTACACTATATGAATCATGTCTTATTTTTATATACTCTCTGTAAAAAAAATTATTATATTAAATAAAAAAAAAAAAATAAAAAAAAAGTTTAGTTCTGAATTCTATCGAGTCTTTGATCATTCAAATCATGCGCAGTTCATTCCTCATTATATAGTAATGAGTTTTCATTACGTAATAATGAGTTTTGCGATTAGGTTTTCTTTCGAAAAGGAAGTCTTAGTTCATTTCTTCTTCTTGTAGAATGGTTATGTCCGTGCTGATGTTTTATAAGAATTCAGAATTTTGATGGGTATTTATTTGCACAAAATGCACACGAGCGATGCAAACCTTGAGCCCTGTATAGCTCGTCTATTCTAAATAAATCATAATCACAAAAAGGAACTCCAGGACTTTAGTTTTCATAGTCAAAATAATTTTCAAAGTTTCAATTTTTCAAAGCCCGCAAAAATGCTCTAAATCTATGGTCGGTCGGTTTTGATGAGTTTCGAGGTTAGAATATCATATGTCAAAACAAAGATGAGCTTTACCGTACATAATTGTATAGTCTATTCATGGTAAACCATAACTAAACATAAGTAAAAAAAGTATGTACCCTTTTAGAAACTTCAACTCTAAGAATAATAATAGTATTAAGTATTAAATTATTATAATATCCGTATTGATAATTGGTTTGATCGTGAATACTATAATTTCTTTCATGAACTTAAGTTAAAATTATGCTAAAACTAAACAAATACGTATTTAAAATACAAAAAAAGCGAAAAATATTTTTTTCACACTAATTCAAAAACTATATATATATTAATTAAATTAGCCAAAAATATACGACCTGTGTTTCAAAATATGACTGCCTTAGAGCACACTTATTGTTTTTATAATATTCATATCCAAATCCAAAATGGCGGAATTAAATAAAGTGTAAAATATGAAGTCTTCAATTGCTTGTCATTTAATATTATTTTTTTTAAATTTTAACAATAAAATTAATTTATACATAATATGTATATATTTTTGATTTAATGATAATATCCGCTATCAAAAAAACTCTTTTGTTTAGTTTTGCTAATTGGAAAACAACGAATAAATTTAAGTAACTTGTAAGGGAGAGACGAAAATATCCGAACTCATCCGTTGAAATACTATACGAGATAAAGCAGGAACAAACTTGACGTATTCGAATGTTTTGTGGGTTTTGGGGATAGCTTTTCTTGTACTTGAATGTACGGGATACGGCTTGTTGCGTTCGGGCGATAATATAGCAGCCGTATTGCGTACGTTCGTATGGATAGGGCGGTTAATATTGTTATTATTATTTTTCTTTTAAAACAATATTAAAAAAAAAAATTATCAAATGTTTTCTTTTTTAATATAAATATTTATTATCAAGTTAAAAAACTATCTTCTTAGTTTCAGTATTTGTAAAATTAACAACAAAAAATTGTGTGTTCCTGCTTTTCCATTTTGAATGTAGGCACATTATGTACGAAATAAATCGCGGTAGATGCATAATGCTATATATTTGGTTATTTACCTTTTCATGTTTACGCACTCCCAAGTGACAACTTATTCGGTAAAAATGCTGGAACCGAAAATTCATCAATAATTTCATCGGAACCACACTGTACGATACGTTGGTTCGCGGGACTGGAGTGCACTGTATTGTCGCCATCTCCCGCCGAGTGCGAAAACCGTTTTTGATCGAAACATTGAATTCTGGCTCTCTGGTTATAACTATCTGGCTATCTGGCCGTATACGGCCTTAATGTGAAATATTGCAGGACGTTAAAGTCTTGCGTACGAGTAAAATAGTTCACGCTAATGTATTAGCAATTTTTCCATTAGAGTAGTAGGGGTGGGGAACCTTTTTGCCACCAAGGGCCATTTAGATACATGCGTATCGCTTGCGGGTCGGACTATTATAATGTAGGTACATACACGTATATGTCCTGTATATATAATAGATACGCAATTAAAAATTAACCTGCTTTATTTGGTCAAACAATTAATTCAGCAATATCCAAGTTAGATTATCCAAACGTGGTAGCTAGCTCAGACATGGAAACTTGTACTAATATTTGTGGATATTTGTGGATGCTTGCAGATATTTGCATGCGTGGATTTTTGTGAAAATATGTGGATATTTGTGGAAATTTATGGATATTTGTGGAAATTAGTGGATATTTGAATATATCTGTGGATATTTGTTGAAATTTGTAAATATTTGAAGATATCTGTGAATATGGAAATTTGTGGATATTTGAATATATCTGTGGATATTTGAGGAAAATTGTGGATATTTGAAATAATTTGTGGATATTTGTGGATATTTGTGGATATTTGTGAATATTTGTGGATATTTGTGGATATTTGTGGAAATTTGTGGATATTTGTAGATATTTGAAAATATCTGTGGATATTTGTGGAAATTTGTGGATAATTGAATATATCTGTGAATATTTGTGGAAATTTGTGGATATTTGTGGAAATTTGTGGATATTTATGGATATTTGAACATATCTGTGGATGTTTGTGGAAATTTATGGATATTTGTGGAAATTTGTGGAAATTTAAATATATCTGTGGATGTTTGTGGAAAACTGTGGTTATTTGTGGAAATTTATGGATATTTGTGGAAATTTGTGAATATTTGAATATATTTGTGGATAGTTGTCAAAATTTGGGGATATTTGTGGAAGTTTGTGGATATTTGAATACATCTGTCGATATTTGTTGAAAATTGTGGATATTTGATGGAAATTTGTGGATATTGAAAGCATTTCAATATCCAGAAATATTTTCAGTGGATATTTGTGGGAATTTGTGAATATTTGAATATATCTGTTAATATTTGTGGAAATATGTGAATATTTGAATATATTTGTTGATAGTTAAGGAAATTTGTGAATATTGCGGATATTTGAATATATCTGTGGATATTTGTGGAAAACTGTGATTGTTTGTGGAAGTTTGTGGAATTTGTGGATATTTGCAGAAATTTGTGGAAATTTGTGGATATTTGTAGATATTTGAATGCTCGTATATCTTTGGATATATGTGGAAATTTGTGGATTTTTGAATATATCTGTGGATGTTTGTGGAAAATTGTGAATATTTGAAATATTTGTGGATATTTGTCGAAATTTTGGATGTTTGTGGAAATTTGTGGATATTTATGGAAATTTGTGGATATTTGAATATATCTGTGGATGTTTGTGGAAAATTGAGAATATTTGAATCTTTTTGTGGATATTTGTGGAAATTATGGGTATTTGTGGAAATTTGTGGAAATTTAAATGTATTTATGGATAGTTGTGGAAATTTGTGGATATTTGTAGAAGTTTGTTGATATTTAAATATGTCTGTGGATATTTGTAGAAAACTGTGGATATTTGTGGAAATTTGTGGATATTTGTGGATATTTGAATACTCGTATATCATTGGATATATGTAGAAATTTATGGATATTTTAATATATCTGTGGATATTTGTCGAACTTTGTGGATATTTGTGGAAATTTGTGGATATTTGAATATATCTGTGGATATTTGTGGAAAACTGGGAATATTTGTGTATATTTGAATAAATTTATGGAAATTTGTGGATATTTGTTGCAATTTGAGGATATTTGAGGAAATTTGTGGAAATTTTTGGAAATTTGTATTTATTTGTTGAAATTTGTAGATATTTGGGGAAATATGTGGATATCGAAACTGTTTGTGGATATTGAAAGTATTTGTGGATATTTGTGGATAATTGTAGAAATTTGTGGATATATGTAGATATTTGTTAATTTGTGGATATTTGTGGAAATTTAAGGATATTTGTGGAAATTTGAGGATACTTAAATACATATGTCGATATTTGTAAAAAATTGTGGATATTTGTGGAAATTTGTGGATATTTGTGGAAATTTGATGATACTTGAATATATTTCAGGTGATTTTCTCACGAAAACGGCGCTATAGAAGTAATCCAATTATTATTATTATTATCTGTGCATATTTATAGAAATTTGTGGATATTCGTTGAAATTTGTGGATATCTGAGGAAATTTATGGATATTTAAAGTAATTGTGAATATTTGTGGAATTTTGTTTATACTTGAATATCTGTGGATATTTATGGAAATTTGTGGATATGTGAATATATCTGTGGATATTTGTTGAAATTTGTGAATATTTGTGGTAATTTGTGGATATTTAGATATATCTGTGGATATTTGTGGATATATGAAGATATTTGTGGATATTTGTGAAAATTTGTGGACATTTGTGGAAATGTGTATTTATTTGTTGAAATTTGTCGATATTGAAAGTATTTGTGGATATTTGTGGAAATTTGTGGATATTTGAATATGTTTGTGGATATTGAAAATTATGGATATTTGTGGAAATTTGTGGAAATTTGTGGATATTGAAAGTATTTGTGGATATTTGTCGACATTTTTGGATAATTGAATATGTTTGTGGATATTGAAAATTATGGATATTTGTGGAAATTTGTGGAAATTTGTGGATATTGAAAGTATTTGTGGATATTTGTGGACATTTTTGGATAATTGAATATGTTTGTCGATATTTGTTAATTTGTGGATATTTCTGGAAATTTGTGTACATTTGGGGAAATTTGTGGATATTTGGTGAAATTATGGATATTTGTGGATATTTGTGGATATTTGAAGATATTTGATGATATTTGTGGATATTTGTGTATATTTGTTGAAATTTGATGAAATTTGAATAAATTTGAGGATATTTGTGGAAATTTGTGGATATTAGAGGAAATTTGAGATCATTTTTGGATATTTGTATTTATTTGTTGAAATTTGTGGATATTTGTGGAAATTTGTGGATATTGAAAATATTTGTGGATATTTGTGGATATTTTGGAAATTTGTGGCTATTTGAATATATTTGTAGATATTTGTTAATTTGTGGATATTTGTGGAACTTTGTGGAAAATTGTGGATATTTGAATATATTTCTGAATATTTTTGGATATTTGATTAAATTTTAATATATCTGTGGATTGTTGTGGAAATTTGTAAATCTTTGTGGAAATTGGTTGATATTTGTATATATCTATGGAAATTTGTGGAATTTTGTGGATATTTGTGGAATTTGAATATATTTCTGAATATCTGTACATATTTGAATATATCCGTGGATATTTGTGGAAAACTGTGGAGATTTGTTGAAATTTTTTGGATATTTCTGGAAATTTGTGGATATATAATATATTTTTGGACATTTGTGGAAATTTGTTGATATTTGAATATATCTGTAGATATTTGTGGAAATTTGTGAATATTTTAATATATCTGTGGATATTTGAATATATCTGTGGACGTTTGTGGAAAATTGTGAATATTTGAAATATTTGTGGATATTTGTCGAAATTTTGGATGTTTGTGGAAATTTGTGGATATTTATGGAAATTTGTGGATATTGAATATATTTGTGGATATTTGTTGAAGTGTGTGGATATTTGAATATGTTTGTGGATATTGAAATTCATGGATATTTGTATAAATTTGTGGATATTGAAAGTATTAGTGAATATTTGTGGAAATTTGTGGATATTTGAATATGTTTGTGGATATTTGTTAATTTGTGGATATTTGTGGATGTTTGTGGAAATTTGTCAATACTTGGGGATATTTGTGGAAATTTTGGATATTTGTGGAAATTTGTGAACATTTGTGGAAATTTGGATATTTTAGAAAACCTGTTTTTATTTGTTGAAATTTGTGGATATTTGGGGACATTTGTGGATATTGCAAGAATTGGTGGATATTTGTGGATGTATGTGGATATTTGTGGATATTTTTGAAATTTTTTCGATATTTCTGGAAATTTGTGGATATTTGAATATATCTGTGGTGTGTTTCTGTATATTTTTGGATATTTGGGGATATTTGAATATATTTGTGGATATTAGTAGATACATGTTGGTTGATTTCTATGGAAATTTGTCAAAGAGATAATATTTTGATCGAAACAGACAACGTATTTGGAAAATTCAACAATTTTAAAGAATATTTTACTGATTTTTTACGAAGTCTTACAGTTATTTGTTAATATCTGTGGATGCTGGGGGATGATTTGTGGATATTTCTAAGTATTTTACTTTTATTCAATCATATCCGTTTTTGACCGTATTACATTATACCAACGGTTTCCATCCCTTTTGAGGTTAGGAGTTATTTTTTACCGCAGTTTTCAACAAGAATCTTGCAAGAATTGTCAAAACCTTGACTATTTAGTCGCTTCATTCTCATGCAAGAATCTGTTAAATTTACGAGGAAATCGTTTTTTCCATTCGTGGTTGTAAACTTAAAATATGGAAAAATTAATTATTTTTAAAATTCACAATCGTTATTATTAGGTTCGACGAATATTTCTTCCGCGATCGATCTGTTGGGAACCCTAGATATATTATATATTTAAATACTTCATCATGTGTGTAAAAAAACACCATAACTTCTAACCGTAATTGTACAAATGATTCGAATCTAATAATGTCCAAACGTTTTTTTATGGGGTAACTGTGGCGGGTCGAATTGAAAATACTCGCGTTTTACGTTTAATATTTTACGAATGTCAAAAATCAATCAAAAGTCAGTCTACCAAAACCTAGTTGTACCTTTGACTTGAATGTTCTCTCAAATGTATGTTTTGTCCTATTTTTGTCATTACTCCATATATGTATTAGGTATGTGCAGTACTTTTTCCGTAGCTCTTATTTATTTCATTTTGTGTAATTGAACTGGTCCGTAAATAAAAAAATTCTTGCTGGCTGCGTAAGGCTCCGGGGCCGGAGGTTCCGCACCCAGAGTTGGCAAATGCATAGCAATTTTAAAACATTGAACTGGTTAAAGCCTAGTTGCTGGAATACTCAAAATAATAAATAAAAGCTCTCGAACGGAGAACTTTGCGACGTCATATTTTCACAGCTTTTTCTGTACGGTATTTACAACTCAACGTCATGAGATCTACTATATTATATACATATACGAGATAAAAAAAATATATTTATAATCATAAATATCTTTTTTTTGAATGGTTAGTTACGCAGGGTTTTTTTTCGTTACATTTAAGCATACCTTTCATGAAGTCATGTATATATAATAGGTGCCTACTAGCTTTCTCTTCATTTTATTTTCATATTAATATTAATAAAAAAGTACTCTTTTATTTCTAATGCAAATTTGTTATTCAATATTTTATAACAATTTTTATTAGCATTTTTGATTAATTACTCAAATACTTTAATCAATTATTGTTTGTGTTTATAATTTGTCTATTCTTACAATTATTGTGTTTTAATTTTTATCATTTGTCTATACTTGACATTATTATTATTGGTATTCATATATTCCTGATGAAGAAAGCATCGCTTTCGAAACATATATGTATACAGATATCTATGTATATTTATACAGTGGTGAATACAAAGTATATTTTTTTAATTTATTTATTAATATACTTTGTATTCAGCACTTTATTAATATAAAGATATCTACATGTTTCGAAAGCGATGCTTTCTTCATCAGGAGTAATACATGATGAAGAAAGCATCGCTTTCGAAACATGTAGATATCTTTATATTAATAAAGTGGTGAATACAAAGTTTATTAATAAATAAATTGATTAATAATGACGCCACGAAGTGAAAACCAATCGTTTGAAGAAATTACAAATAATGATTTTTTTAAACATGCTCCCTTGATTCCAATAAAACTACATTATTATTAAAAAGTAATAAAAAAAAACCATTAAGCTAACTATGGAATGGTGTCTGTGACCCAAAATTCTGGGAAATTATTTCTTTATCATTTAATGCTAGACGAAAGGCTATAAAATACGAGACGTTTGGGAAATATCGCGTGTTGTACAGTGTCGATATCTACCTACCCATATTATGTTACCTACCTAGCAATTGAAGTAATTAGGTAATAGCTATATACAAAACAAAATAATTACAATGTTCCTACGACAACGGTTTTGTGTAAAAGAAAAGTTTTTATTTACACTTCATAAAATCTTTCTAAAATAATTTTTATTTCTCATAAATCAAGGCAAAGATGAACCTAATAGTATTTCAATTATTCCTTCTTCAATAATTATAACCGTAAAATGTTGCTTGTACGATGACGGAGGATCATATAAAAAGTCATGTCGTAGATAATGTATAAAAAAAAGACAGACTTACTAAATAACAACAATGTTTTTAATTACATATTTTTGAGAATGCATATCAAATTATTATAACTTCAAATTAACCCTAGAATGGAAGCGAGGAGAGAAATTTATTCTGTACAACTTCAAACTATTTTTTCACTGAAGTGCCGAACAATCGCATTAGCTTTCTCAGATATATGTTTTCCCTGAGTTCTTTCCCCAGCATTGCGTTTGTCTTCATAGTAGCAGGTTGCGCTTTTTTCTGGCAGTTAAGTTTAATATTTTTTTCACTGAAATTTTACATCTCATTATATGGCAGGAAATGTTGAGTGAAAAGACATAATAAACGAGTGAAAAGTAAAAATCCTAAACTTAATAATAGTGCCATATGCGAATTAAAATGTGACCACGCCGACTGCAACGCTACCTATATAGGGCAGACTGGAAGGGTTTTCTTAACTATATTCAAAAAACATATAAGATGTTATAAAAATAAAAGCACTTCTTCAAAATTCCCAGAATATCTCTTATTACATAATCACATCCCGCTTGACAACAACGGGCCTAAACCCTTACATATAGAAAGAAAGATAGATATTTACTTGAATAATTTTAAATTAATAAACGAACGGATAATCCTAATATAAAATTAATTAATATAGTAAGTAAAATTCACCGCTTCTCAATTCAATCGAGAAAATAATCAATAAATCAATTAAGAAAACGTTATCAGTTAAATACGAGGAAACACATTATAAATGCAAAAACCTCACGGAATAGAAATTTTTTATTATTTTTTAACTAAATCGGTTTTACCGATAATAAAACATTATTTTTAACAACCCGTCCAAATTAGAATGGGGTTGGAGTGAATAAAATCATACAAATAAGCCGTCAGAATGTGGATTAAACGCAGTTTGAAAATGGCATTGAACGCCGAAACAGCTGTCACAATAATAAAAACTAAAAATACTTGCAGAACTTAATAATAACATTATTAATATTAAACAATTAAATGGAGTTTTACGAATTAAACACAAAAAATAATTAATATAGTGAATTATGCTTAATTTAAGCATTAAATAAGTTCATAATGAGTGAACGACAAAGATTAATCAAGGATAGAAGAAAAACATCTAATTTAGAATGAGAGTAAAATATACTTCTCCCTTTGATTAATGGGCTAAGGAAGAACGCTTCTATTCTAGGGTTTAAAATATAATTTATTAAATATGCCAGTTATCCAGCTTAAAAATTGCCATTTTCTGGTGATTTATTTAGTGAATATCAACAGTATAAATATACCATAAACAATAATTGCATGTCGCAGTTAACTACAAGTTAATTTTAAAAAGTAACAAAAAGTGGCATTAGATCAGGGAGTATATAAAGAGTAAAAGATCATAAAGGTTATAAAATTAAAAGATATGCGTACATGGAAAAACATACAGTAAACTTAGTTAAAATTAATATGGATTGAAAATATATTATAGTATAGCCTTCTTGTAGTGTGCAGTTAAATAGATCCACCACATCTGTGTATGTATTACTAACCTTATGTAATCTAGGTACAAGCGAGTGTTTGTAATGCTCAGTCCTGGTGTTGCTACATTTAAACAGGATTTCGGAACGAGTAGCTCTCGTAGGTATGTGAAATTGAATGAGGTTAATTAAATCAGGGCTGTATTCACTGCCATTTACAACGTTGAACATAAATATCGAGTCGGAAATAATTCTTCGATCTGAGACATTTAGTAAATTTAGTTTTTTCATCAAGTAATTAAAGTTAATGCTTTCAATGGGAATACCGATTTTATAAATAATGTATCTTAGGAACTTACGAATTGATTCGATCGAATCTGAATGTGTTATTAAACGGGGGAAACGGATCGAGAAGTTATATTCAACTTGACTTCCAACTAAAGATGTATACAAAGTTTTCAAAGTTGAAATAATTCTAAATCCCTTGGGAATTCGAAGAATGAGGCCAAGCATTTATAATCCCTTATTTTTAATTACGTTTATATATGATATAAACACAGAGGTCAGGGTTATGTTATTAGGTTCAGATGCGGACTATAAAATTACACAAAGCAATTAATAATCGTCCAGGTTGCCGCCATAAAATTAATAGTTTCACTTACTTTGGAAAGTTCTTTGCGCAGAATCGTAAATAAAACAGCCAGACGGAAAGCCTTACTGCGAGATATTTGGAAAACATCGCGTGCCGCAGTGGTGTCGATATTAACCAATTAACATGTTTTTGTACTTTCAAATTGTACACTTACACAATTTCGCTATTATGCTATTATTCCGACATGATAAAGCTTTTGCGCGAAATTAAAGCGTTGATTGATAATCTATGTGATCGCTTTAACTTTTCACATTAATTTAAGAGCTTAATTCCATTTCATCATTGACACCGTTTTATGGTTCGCTTAATTTAATGACAATACCTCGCATCCCCAAGCGGCGTATTTTTTTACACAGGAGGCTTTTAGGTGGAGGGTCTTTTAGAGGATAGGAAGGAGTGAACCTGGGTCTTGAAGAAACCCGTGTTGTAGGAGGGAGGAAACACAGTGCCCGGTGGATCATTCTACAGCCGAGCTCTTGAATACAAGAAAGAATCGTAGAAGGGACCCGTTCTCATGTAACAAATATCAACCGTGTGCAAATGTTGGGCGCGCGTTTGTCGTGTTTCTTGACTATGCACTTGTGTCGAAGGGATCAAATAAAGCTAGTTCCTCAGAGCATCTTCCATTAAAATACCAATAGAACAAGAGCAGCATTCCCGCCTGACGTCTGTACTCCAAATATTGCTATCCGTTAATGCTAGTTAATTGCTAGAATTAATAAAATTAAAGTTGGACCTACAATTAAATGCGTGAATCAAAATCTCCTTTTCTTATAATTTAATGCACGTTAGTTTTGTTCTTTAACGTTAGAAGCTTAGTATTTGAACTGTTTTTCTTAAATTTTACGCTACAAAGAAAAGTTAGATTGCAAAAAAACAATCGATTTCAACGAAAGTTTACAAATTCTTCCAACGCCTTGAATTTGTTTATGACTTTCCTTTAACCCGTAAATTATTATCAGACTGAGAGATGTTATCCATCGTCGTGACTTTTAATGATAATTAACTCTAAATCTTGGCAAAGTGTCATATAGTTGTGCTAGAATTTATATGTAGCAGCATCTTGCGTAAGATTTTTTTACAGGGTTCGTTGGGATTGTATGAACAATCGTGTGCATTCATAAAAAAACTTAACGCATAACGTGGGCAGGATTTTTGATTTTGAATTACAAATGCTATTTCTCGGTAAAGAGTGTTTTTGGAAGATGAGCACGCTTTTTACTTGAAAATATATGAAGCAACATGACTTTAATATCAAACAGTTCGTAATGCAAATTTATGTGGGCTGTTCCAGAAATATTACTGTAGAGTCTGACTGTGATCTGAAGTCTCATTGAAGAGATATACCGATAGAAGTGTACTATGAAAGTGTCTAGTGTGCTCAGAATAAGGTAAATTTTCTCTAAGTTTGGGTAAAATATGCGAATCTTTTCGTGAACTCTTATTTTAATACATACTTTTTAAAATAAAAAATTCAAGTAAGATACGGATAATAAGGTTCTGTTAAGTCAATCAATATGGCTCGTCAACAGGTGCTTATACGATAAAACCGATCATGTGACGATCTGATCGGGTGTGTGATGCATGTTTGTGGGTGTTACTTGGAACGTTTCGGAGAGACCCAAACTGTTAGATTGGATATCTCTAATGCCTCCTATAGGGTCTGGGATCGGGTGCTTGTCGGGCAGTTGCCATCTTACGGAATCCACCTTAAAGGAAGAACTATTCAAACCGCAGTTGACGGTTCTTGTTCCTGTCCGCACCAAATTAATGCAGGGGTACCTCAAGGATCCGTGCTGTCGCCGATGCTCTTTTTGTTGCACATAAACGAACTCGTTGAATGTGCACCGATACACTACTACGCCGATGACAGCACCGTTCCCAATGGTTTTCTTTTCGACAAGCCCCTTTCCACCGTTGACGTCCGAACGGCTCGGAACATCCATTCACAGTTGATGTTGGTTTCATGAGAACGGGTCATTTCTACCGGCAATTGTCTTTCCACATACATCTAATCCGGGCATCTTCAATGTGAAGTGTCACTTAAAAAAAAAAAAAATTACATACATTTTTATGCATTTTGAATTTTCATCTTAATACCCACACAGTTTTCATTACTTCATACATTTCGACCCTCCCATTCAATCCCCATTAAAATTAACGTTATCCAAATTTTTATCTCAGTAGGTCATTTTTTCCACATATATTATATTTAACCTTATTGATAACCTTATCGAGTTACGTGTTTTAAACTATTTGGCAATAAATTAAATATTTTAGTTATAATATTGTATTCCAACGTTCTTTGTATATATATTACATATTTTGGAACTATTAATCTATCGTTGTTGTGAATCTAGTTTTATAAATATGTTACAATTTATCTTTATACCGCGGGTTAAATATTTATTGAATTACAATTATGTACCATAGCATAGCCTTAACAGGTAAAGTTGTCGCACTCTGAAATAGCAATAGGGTATCATGCCTCTGTCTGTAAATACAAGGGACATTCACAATGGCGTTTTGAACAATTTGGATTTGTTTCAGATTAGTTTTTCTGATATTTCGCCATATTGTTAGTCCACATCTTACCAGAGAATTTGCTGGTTGTATATAAACTATTCTTAGAGTTTCAATCAGTATAACAATTTATAAGGTATAATTTATGCCAGCAATTTTTCAAAGTATTTAAAAAAAATGTTTAACCGGTATTCAATTTCATTGTCTGTCCGGAGCGAAAAGTTTATCTGACATCATTTCAAAAGTTTCTTTTTGGTAACCGGACAAAACGAACAGTGACAAAACCGAATGTGTAAAATAGTAGATTAGGTTAGGTTAGTTGTTCTCTTATCTAGATAGTGTTTCGGGAAAAAAAATACATCGGTATATCCGAGACACTATCTAGGTTGCAATTATATTCGGGTAGAATTTTATAATCATCATAAAGATATCTGCCAATAATATGGGATTTAATGGAGGATAATATTGACGAAGTCTTGAAGTTGAGGTATGATATCGACGAAGATGGCGTAAAGTGAACTGGTCTCATCAGCTCAGTCGATAGAGCGGTTGTCCCGGTAAGACAGAGGTCCTGATACCTTTTTATTTTCTGTGGTTTTTTTTCGGTTTCGTGTTTCATTTAGGATTTGTTAATATTGTCTTCAACGATTTAATATGTATTCCTTCAACAAAAATATCACTGAATGGCTAATGTGAAAGGATCATGAGGAAATTGAAGACCTTATGACATAAAACTTCTTGCTATTCTTTCTGAAGTGATAGTATGGTAGTTAAGTACTCTCCTGTATTACTGTATTTATTTCTTTAGTTTTAAATAATAAAAAAAGTATAATCGCTTAGTTTTTGTGATACAACGAAACAACGTCAGAATTTTATTTATTATTTTTTTAATTCGCATGTACAAGTGTAAATGGCGTAAATTGTACTGGTCTCATTAGCTAAGTTGGTTAAGCGGTTACCCCGGATAGGTAGAGGTCCTGGGTTCGAGTCCCAGATGCGACTGAAATCTTTTTAATTTCTGTTGTTTTTTCGGTTTCGTGGTTCATTTGGGATGTGTTAATATTATCTTCTTCAATGATTAAAAGATTAAAAATATTTTTCTCCACTTTAAAAATCATATTCGTATTTAAAATATTTTGTAAAACATACAATGGGACGGTCAGAAAAAGTAATATTTCTGATTAGATTGTGATAAATGCTAAGCCTATGTAAATTTATAAAATATTTTATAAATATTTTTCTTAAAAACATCATGTTTATCGTATTGCGTAATACTACTATCAATATTTATAAATAATAAATAATTCCTCTCCGACATCCCTATCCTCCTTATATTTCAATTTAACAATGCCCAATCTGTCATAATATCACTCTTCTTTTGTACATTCAGTCACTTACCTGATAAAAGGTGTTACCTAGTGAGGTAGGTAATGTAAATCATACAATAATATAATTATGTAACACATTGTACTTATATTTAAACATACCGTATTGTATGAAACTGTATTACGTACGTTATTTCAATAATCGTGTATTTATCGACACTGAAACATCGGTATAGACAAAATTTCTAGTAATCATTTGTTTAGTATGGTAATAACGACTGGATATTTATATATAGTAAATAGTGGTGCATTTTACATTGATGTTGGTAGTAGAGGTGGGCGTTTCAGTTTCTTTTTTAAAATAACCGAAGCCTTTTCGGTTTCTCAAAATAAACGTTACTTGAAACCGTTTTAAAAAAAAATAATTGGAAAACGTTTATATATTTATAAACACTCCTTTACGGTGCCAAATTATAACGCGATCTACGATGCGGGACTCCGAGTTTCCCCATACAAATTCGTAACAGAATTGCTTTTTAAGCCAAAAATAATAATACAATCTATCAACAGTTATTAATTCTGGTTGATTATACTACAAAATACATCTTAGCCTTATAAAATAATATTAAATATTAATACGTTAGGAGTAACAATGTTGGCACAGGTAAACGAGTGTCTGGCACCGTAAGGGGACAGTTAAAATTGTTTATATCTAGTTTTCTACTAAGTAGTTTCCCCAGAATAGCTACTCATATCCAGAGAAATTATTTTTTGACATTGCCGATCAGAATGACCGTGTCTAACGGATACAAATTTTTGCTTTCCGATGGGCAATTCCTGCGCACTAAAAGCTAAAAACGAATTGTGCCAGAAGAAGGTACTATTATACATTACCTAATATGTTTCTATATCTGTTTGTATATAATAAGACAAACAAAAATTTCTAGAGCGCCCTTGGGTGATTTTTCACAAATAGGGCGCTATACAAATCATCCAATTATTATTATTAAGTTAATAAAATATGGGGACGGGTTCGGGGTCAACTTCAGCAATAATAAAAAATAAACAAATAAACGTATAATACGTACAAAATTATGACAAAAAACCACCCGCCACTCACATGTATTTACGAGTATATATATATATATACTCGTAAATAACGAAATGTGTTTTCAAATTAGATAGCCACAGCAGATTCAATACGATATACTCGTCTTACAAAATATTATACAATATCATCCCCAGTACTTTCAAAATGCAACTGACTAAACAATAAAATAATAATAACCCCCTTTCAAGAAATATTAATAATAATTATTATTTTACTTGAGACGAGTCGGCGTTCTTGTAAACATTCAGTTTTTAATTACCTAGCTAGCTTAAGTAAACGCGAATTGTAAAAATACATATGCTTTGTTTCCTGAGCCACAATTCACTACTGTAAAAGGTTCACCCTTTTTTCTACGTTACTAAAATTAGCTGATGGACAGATATCAAGCTAGTATTAAAAAAATACCGTGTGTTTTGCGCGTCCCTAAAATTAAATTAAGAAATGGATAAAACTTTTTGCGTATATCGGTCAAATTAGTTGATATTTCACAATACCCGAAAGTAAATGTCGCGTCATGTATTCTCCTTAGGCGTCTTTCCTTATCGGTCCGTTTAATCCAGTACTATCAGTAAACTCTAAAATGTTGGAAACCCTTCAACCGTTCTATTAACTGTTGCAGCGAATTCATTTATTTACAACGGGTTACGGTGCGTCATCCCGATCAGTATTTCGTTTTTTCGAAAGCGAAACCGTTATTAAGCGTTTCTGTTTACGACGATGAATCGCGTTCTGCGTTACATTTTTTAAAACGGTTAACCATGAATCGCGTTCTGCGTTGCGGGCGGGCGTTCCATTTTTTAAAACGGTTTACGATGAATTGCGTTCTGCGTTGCGGGCGGGCGTTACATTTTTAAAGCGTTTATTTAAAACTGGTTACGGCGGATCGCGTTCGGGGGTTTAATTTTTCCTAAAAAATTATTTTAAACGGGTTACGGTATATGGCGTTCGGCGTTGCGGCAGGGCATTTAATTTTTTCTTAAGCGTAAATTTGCAACGGTTTACGACGGGTATGATGAGTTTGGTAAAGTGTTGCGGGGAGCTGTTTTAAATGTTCCGTGCGTAATTCTCAAGCGAATTGTGCTCTACAGGAATCATTTCGCGTGGGTTTATTGCGGACGTAGTTATACGTTTTTTTAAACGGTTTTTCTAAAATTCTCGAAACGGTTGCAACCGTTTACAAACTTAAACGCATTCGAAAAAACGGTTTTATGTTTTTTACTCACCTCTAGTTGGTAGGCTAGGTAACTCCTATATGTACGTAGACTCCTATATGTATTTAGACTTACGAGCGGACCTATAGGTAGACCTATGAGTATACAAACTTATGAGAAGGTCTATGATTAGATTCAAGCGTAGACCTATGACTTCCTCAAGAGCAGGCCCGGTCTTATGCAGATGCAATTGGAGCAGGACGACGCCTTGCTGAAGAGCTGGTTTTGTAATCTACCTATTAATTAAAGCACCCGCCTGACTTAGCGACCGTCCACACATCCGGATAAAAATTCTTAGTAATTGTACATTTTTGCGGGATACGAAGCAAGGTGCGTAGCTGGCAAGCACCCTAGTGCCTCTCTTAAGAATATTCCTATAGATAATAGAACAATACCACAAACAGTACCGAATACTTAATTCTATCTAATATATAAATTTGGAGTATATATGTTTGTATATTTCATTCTTAGGCCCTATCAATGCGCCGGAATGGGTTACGGGATCGAATTAAATACAGCAAAATGTATTTTTTAACAGTAACAATGTGGGGTACTTCAACTGGACCTCCGAGGTCACTTGAGGGAGCAAAGGTTAAATTTATCTTGAAAAACGAAACACACTGCGAATAAAAATAGAACATTCGACTTATTGTTACAAAACAATCCATTTTTGAGTTCACCGCTACGAGTTTAAACACCCCGATGTTTTACTGTTTTGTTTTTCGATACGAATTCCAAATAATATGTTCATAGTTAAAAGACATTAAGAAAAGCATTTATGGAAAACTTATGTATAATTGGTAGGGGTAGGGGTAGGGGTAGCGGTAGTGGGCAGGGTGGGGCGGCAGGGGCGGCGGGCGCAGGCAGTTGCGCGCTGGGCGTAAAAGCAGGGGCAGGCAGAGGTAGTAGGTAGAGTAGAACAGGGATATATCAGTATCTAATAAGTTTTTACAGTAAAAAATAATCTTATAACAAACTTATATACATTATTAATAAATAATAATATTATTAACCTTAAAATTACACCCAGTATACTAGAATTAACAGTCAGTTAGTTACTGAACAGTTATTGGGTGTATATGTATAACATACAGTATGCAAAACGTTGCCGCTTATAAAATGGGTGTTGGCTGCAACAAGGAAAGCAGCGAAGAAATAGTAGTGATGAATAGTGTGCAGTTGATGTTTTAAAGGGCGCCAAAATTCATGCCGCCATAGGCGCCATTTGGCCCAGAGCCGGGGGATGTATGCATGCAGATATTATCACGCATTTAAAATATGTTATTCGGTTTAATTGTACGGCGAGCATAATGAATCAGAGCTGCACTCCCAAGAACTGCCCTGAAGTTTTCTAATTTTATATTTTTGAATGCATAGGTGCACTTGTTACACAAAGCTATTGAAAGTGCATACATATACATCCAAACATACTCTAGGTATGTGTTCTTTGGGTTATCACTAATTGCGTAACCTATACATTCTCCTGAAAATGTGGGAAAGAGATGGATGAGAAAATACCAGGATTTAAAAAAAAACTTGATAGGAATTCAAACAAAACATACACATTGAAGTTGTGTGGGGTTTGTGAAATATCTCACGCGAAACCCAAATAAAAGAAACAATAAATTTAATGGATGAATATAAAGCATTGAATCAAGGTCGTGGCAAATACATTATCCGGATTTTCTTTCTAAAGAAGATTAAAAAACGTGCAAACATACGGCCTACACAACTTTTAAGCCGGTATTATTGTAATTACATACAAGCACAAAGTAGAAACTGAATCAGAAATCTGTGTTTTTCGTAACCTATAAATATTTATGCAAAGCGTCGGTACATTTTTCTGAACATTTTTGAATGACGCAAAACATTGATCGTGATCGTTAAAATCAGATCATGAAAATATGTTTATTCATATATTCATATATCATTCTACATCATACAATGCATAGGTTCCCAAACATATAGACCACTTGCCGTTATTTTTATTTTCCGTGGACCCCCCAGCTTGCCTAATATAATTTTTTTTTTTAAACTTATTAAATTCGAATGTGAACACAATGCTGATCACGGTGATAAGTTTTTTTGTAGAGTAAACAACTGTAAAAAAGAAAACATGAATAAGTTTTTGTTAATACCTTAATTGAAAATATAATGTTTGATTTTGAACGAAACAAATCAGAAGCTAGTAAAATCTTACATAAAATAAACACACAAATAAAAGCTGTTAATGAGAGGGAAGCATCTGATACTCTAATAGCAATTGGTCAATATTTGGCTTCAAATTAGGCATAGTCGTAAATTGACGCGATTGAATCAAACAAGTCTGTGCAAAACTTTAATACAAGACTGAACAGGTGTTATTTACTCACTGCGCGAAGCATTGCTGCTGGTATGAAAACTTGTAAAAACTTGCACACGAACGTGCCTGTGCGGACACAATTCCCTATAAGTGCGCAGTAGGCTCATCTAACGAATCTTACTACGCTCCGTTACTATGTGTGCAGTCTAAATGGACTCCGATCCGTGAACCCCCATTTACATCTCGTGAACCCTCATTTTTTTTCTCCCTGACATAGACCCCCTTCAAATATATATGGACCACTTTGGGAACCAATGATAAAATACATATTATTATCTACATGGATAAGAGTATCTTGAAATTTATTTTCTGAACCAAGATCATAGAAATTATCGTATAAATTGTTCAGTATTTTTGATGTCTATTGATTCAACATTATTTTCATGGTTAGGTAGAGCGAAGAAGTTGAGATTGTATTTTTAATTCTGAGGATGTGGCTCGGAGTGGTAGCTACTCTCAGTATCGTCCTGGTAAAAGACCAACATTCAGAATCGAAACGTTGCTTGCCTACATTCAACAGATTGTAAATAAGAGTATGAAAACGCTAGGATTTATATTAAACAATTATTTTTTTAAAAATTGTTTTACATATCGTTAGTTAGAAGCCTAGTAGAACATTATTCCATAGTGTCACAGCGCAAATAATACATAGAGATGTCCTAAAACGCAAGGGGAAGAAATAAATATAATTCCTACGCCACATACATTTTAAACTTAACATCCCTTTAGAGCGTATACGTTACTAATCGTTAATGAATATTTTAAATATTTCAACTTTAGAAAACCGACAAATAATAAACGACCTAACATTTTAATTAAAATTATTAAACTCTAAATGTGATTGTTCTGAACTCCTGAATTTTATCAATTTACACATACTTGAACGATAGGACAAACATTAAAATTTTAAAAATGTATATCTCATTCCAACTATGGCTTAAATTCCCCAATACAACGTTTACACAGTCTCGGTGACAAATATTTAAACGATATTAATGTATTTGACAAATTTAATATTAGCAATGGTAACATTAGCGATGTTTATTGACCAGACCTAAATAGCCAGAAACCATTTAACCATTCTCTTTGCCATCTCTTTCCTATCCTCACTACCCTCAGCCTCACAACATACTCCAATAGAGTATTTTCACTGTTTTTTTCATTGTCTGCAAAAACTAAGAAAATAATTACGATAACTACATTTTTATATTGTTTTAATATTTACGAATGAATTTTTCAAAGCGATTTAAAATGTGCTATTTTTGATATGCCGCCAAAACGACATGTTCGTTTTTGCTTGTGAATATGGCGTTGATGACATCACACCGACCACCATCGATGACAGCTGTCTTACCAGCCAGTAGAGTTATGCACATCATAATGACTTTGTAGTTAGTTATAACCGTTTCGAAATAAGCGGTTTTATATCGTTTTTAAAATCAATTATTATTAATGAAAATATTAAAAATATACATTTTTCAGATATATAAACTTTAAATCTTTCACATATTTTCAACGGCATCCGTAGTTTATAAAAATGCAATATTGGAGATGCCATCGTCTCAGTGTCTCTGGAGAGTGGAGAGCAGTTTGGACTCTTCCTTATTCCATCTCAAGGTATTACATAACAGTCGTTGCATTGCATTGTCAGCCAACCGGCCATGCAACGATATCTTACGGTTTAACAACAATTATTTTAAAAAAACCTTCTTTTGTGCAATATATAATTATTTCACTCCTTATTGAAATAAAATCACTTCAATAAATTCTGAAACTTTGATAATTTGGGCGATATTGAAGGCATCTTTTACTATGGAACGACGTACAAACACGAGTACCAACACATGTGAAAAACTCACTAAAAAGTCTATTATTTGCTTTGTCGTGTTTTTAACCCGCGGCTTTTGGGCCCAGAGCCAAAACCCCCGTCGCTCCACCACGGAGGTCAACATATTGACTTTTTTCCAAGTGATTTATTTGTAGTAAATACAATGAGCCACACATGTTTCACAGTTGTATGATTCCGATCAAACACGCTTATTCAGGAGGTTAGATAGTTGATGGAGGCTATGTAAAGATTTTGAAAATTTTCAGCCAGGAATTAAGGGAGGTGCGTGAAGTGTCACATTAAGGAGGGAGGGAAGTCGGAGAGGGATTATTCATCAAATCGAAATAATGATAATATGTTATAATATGTTATGTTTTAAAGAGAATTAGTTTTCATATTTATTTTAGCAATTTACATACTTAGGCATAGACATTTGTAAATCTATCAATATCAAATTAGAAATATGACTTTTTCTAACTGTCCTATGTATGTTTTTATTGGTACTTTTTACTTTAATAAACTTAACAAAAAAAATTTTATCCGCGATAAAAAAGTGTTTTAGAAAATTTCTTCTCTGCATTAAAAAAAAAACATTCAAAGTATTTTCAGAAGACATTCAAAATGTAAAAATCTATATATATATAAATCAATGTAAGTTTGTTTGTCTTCGATGTTCTCGAAAATCACTGGATCGGTTTCGCTGAAAATAGCACAGTTTGTTTTTATTAGTTTAGAAAGGTTTAGAATGAAATCCAATATGTAAAACTATTGCTATAACGTTTTAAAATTAGTATGAAAAACATTGAACCCGCCATGTTTTATTTAGTTTAGCCCATAGATATAACACTCTGGTTAGCCACAGATTGCATATTCTAAAGAAGAAGGGTTTTTCGGTAGAATATTTTCAAAATGGGAAATACGAGTCGCTACCTATTTAAGAACTTTATGTTTTAGATACGTTTTGAAAAATAAACGTTTGGAATGAAATAAAATATTCGAGTGAATGTTTCTTTATTTGGAGATAGTTACTTTCACTGTCAAATCAATTATTGTACCCGAGCAAGGCCGGGTACACATCAGCTAGTTTGTAATAAATATTTTTCTTTTCTTCGGTTATTAATAATATTATCATAAATTCGAATTAATCGATAATCTCACTCCGACGTCCTTCTCCCACTTAAACCAAAATCCTTGAAACAGTCTGTTTGTTGAGCTTTGGTTTATGCGACTTATGAATTCTTATCTTTCATTGAATAATTGTCGGCATAAAATCTGGACATTTGCAAGGCATGTGATACAAGGCGACGCAGCGGAATGTTGCATTACTTGACGGAGATGATGAATTACTGCATTGTGTATCAGTTGTAAGTCGGTTTCGCAAAACGTGTTAAGATGTGCATCGTTAATGATAGAAACCATATGGAAATAACGATAATATGCGTGTGTACATTCTAAATAGTGCAATAACCCCAACGGTCTGAAGGTGACCAAAGTCATTTTATTAAAGCTTACAATTAATTTTTTAAATTATTAATTCTTTTTATTGAGATTTAAAAACCTCATTGTAATAGTTAATCATTGAAGAAAATAATATTAACATAACCTAAATGAAACATGAAACCGGAAAAAACAAGATTTCAGTCGGATAAAATAAATACATCTCTCATATAAATAAAAAATCGAATATTCAATTGTGTTCGTGAAGAACTTTGTAATCATCAAAGCTGCCAATAATATTGGTTTAAAAATAGAGAATAATATTGACAAATCTCGAATTTGAGATATGATATCGATGAAGATGACATAAATTGAACTGGTCTCATTAGCTAATTTGATAAAGCGGTTGCCCAGGATAGGCAGAGGTTCTGGGTTCAAGTCCCAGATGCGACCGAAATCTTTTTATTTTCTGTTGTTTTTTCCGGTTTCATGTTTCATTTAGGTTATGTTAATATTATTTTCTTCAATGATTAACTTACAATTTATTTCTTAGATGTATCAAAGCATCTGAAGGTGGGTTTGCAACCAGGTGAAATTTGTTTCCAAACAACTACTTTTTTCCCCGTAAAACAGGTAGGTTCCCAGTGTGAAGGACCTTCATATGCAATATCATTTCTATCTTGAACAAATACCCATTTCTCCAAGGAAACGATAGGTGCTATTAACTCCCCACTACTCTGAGCCCCGATACAGTTGGGACTCTTGTGCGACACATTTTTAATTTTTTCTTGTATAGCGACAATATACTTTAAATCAACAAATGAATGTAAATCTAAGCCTCATTTATAATGGCAGTCATTGACAAACCATTATGTCGTCGAAAGCATTTTAGTTAAAAAATATACACGAAGCGAGAATTTATGAATTACAAGCTGGAGAATATATTATTATTATTATCATGTTTGCTAAAGAAAATTCGGGCGAAAAATAAAAGCGTGACTCAGCTAAAGCTTGAGAAAACTTATTGAGCTTTCCCGAAAGATCTCTGTCATTGCGAGACTTGGGCTATATCGGGAGGCTGACTTTATTTATTTTCTAGAATCAACAGGCTAATCGAGATGAGTACGTAGCTTGATTTTTAAAGAATACATTGATATTTCGTCGAACTGTCAAAAATTGCGTAATTATACGATGAGCCATGCAAGAAAGAAGAGTCGAACGTATTGGCCACTGAATTAGGAGAACAGAAAAAAGTTGTTTGCATTGCTAATGCAGTGAAGATTCTTTAAAAAGAGATATAGAACATTGAGCCTTGAGCCTTGAGCCTTGAGCCTTGAGCCTTGAGCCTTGAGCCTTGAGCCTTGAGCCTTGAGCCTTGAGCCTTGAGCCTTGAGCCTTGAGCCTTGATACTTGAGCCTTGAGCCTTGAGTCTTGAGCCTTGAGCCTTGAGCCTTGAGCCTTGAGCCTTGAGCCTTGAGCCTGAGCCTTGAGCCTTGAGCCTTGAGCCTTGAGCCTTGAGCCTTGAGCCTTGAGCCTTGAGCCTTGAGCCTTGAGCCTTGATACTTGAGCCTTGAGCCTTGAGACTTGAGCCTTGAGCCTTGAGCCTTGAGCCTTGAGCCTTGAGCCTTGAGCCTTGTGCCTTGAGCCTTGAGCCTTGAGCCTTGAGCCTTGAGCCTTGAGCCTTGAGCCTCGAGCCTTGAGCCTTGAGCCTTAAGATGCGAGTTTTTAGTTTTTAACTTTAAGCTTTGAATTATGAACTATAAGTTTTAACAAAATATAGCTATTATGATTTAATTCACTCACTCGCCGACTCCTGATAAAATAGTATTGTCCTAACAGTAGAAATAAAGTTATTTGCAATTCATAATAATAATTTCGTTTTAATAAGACTAGTAGTTAACAAAAATAAGACGCATTAGTAGTTATCAAAAATTTGGCAATAAATAACAATGTTTAAAAGACAACATAACATAAAACATTGTAAGTAATTTTGACAATGTAATAATGCCGTTATGTAAGATAACCCCCTGGGTCCACTAAAGTCGAAAATAGAAAGAAGACGAGGTAAAATGGGGTCACCGTGTGATTTTAAACAACAGAATTTGTCAATCCGTCTAAAAGAGTAACCGAAATCAAAATGGCGTCTTGGACACGTCACTTTCGGAGAGTTAAACCGCGAAAAAAAGAAAAACATTTAATGAGGCGTGAATGACATTACGGAGTTTTAACTTCTCGGACAATGGCCGACGCAATACTTAAAATCGTGGAAAACAAACTCAAATGTTTATTTTTAAGTTGTATCTAAATGTCCTCGATAAAAACAAATTACATGGACGGAAAATGATAGCGATACTGAATGTATTTTATGTGATTTTACGAACACGTGTAGGTAGGCAGACGCCTATTAGATATACGTTGCTGTTGTCCAGAAACTATTCTAGATTGATTTGATAAAACAGATTTTGAACTGTGTACCACCATTTTCGTTAGACTGGACCGGTTTCAACCTGTTACTGAGAGTCTGTAGATGACCGAAATGAGGTGAAACTGGTCCGATCTACCAATAAACAGTGGAAAATACTAAAACAAGTTGTTTTATTAAATCAGTATAACGGAATGAATTAGGGGAGTTTCAAAAACGGAAACATTTGAGGTTAATAAAAAAAATATTGTTTGCTTCAGGCCTACGGTAGGCTATTTATTATGAACAATGTTGAGAACAGTGCAACTGCCAGATGTGTTCTTAAAAGATATATCTTTTTTAAAAGAATAAAGAATTCAAGTCCATTTTTAAAATCGCTTTTTTTATCGTCAGGAATATATTAAAACATTATAAAAGTTTTAACATATTCCTGATGAAGGTAGGGTAGTTCCGAAACTGGTAGATTATTATATTAAATTGAAGTGATTCAAAACAAATGTATGCGTTTATATTGTAATGTTTTTCACCGGAGTTCCTTTTCGAGCGGAGCCGGTGAAACTACGGCATTCCTCTTAGGAAAATGGTTAAGGAATAGTGGGGGGTGAACGATAATGGAAAGAGGAAGGTGAGAAAATACTCGTCTATTCATAATGTCTGATCACTAAACAAAAAGCGCGCTTGAGGTGATTTTTCACAAAAACGGCGATATACAAATCATCCAATTATTTTTATTATTATTATATAGCTAAAACTAAAAATGGCGGTCTCTTACGAGAGTGATATTTATTTTTTGAAAATTATTGCACTGTTTATATTGTTTTTACGTTATTGACGATTCTACAAAATAAGTGCGGTAGATCAGTCGGGTCGTGATATTTTCATAATTTATATTATCATTAAATCAATTGCATACTGTTTATTGATAGCCTCCGATCAGCTGCTGTTAAACGTTTCATTTTAACACGTGGCTCCCTCTGTAGGTAGATGTGAAACTAATGAATACGAATCAATTCATTTGTTTTCTTCTTTATGAAAAGAAGGAGAGTAACGATAATATTTTATTTTTAGAAATGTGTTATAAACAAAACGATTGAATTAATCCTCGGGTAAAGGAACATAATAATTATTTTTTATCATACACGAAGCTGCGATACTGCCCTTCATACGTTATCTAGAAAAGTTTAAACTAAAAATAATTGACATAAATTATTTATTATACGACCGGTGATAAATGAATCTGGTTCCCACCCGGCGTCGCGTCGTAGGTTCCATTCCTCTGTTAACGAAGTCCTCAATCATTACACAAGCAACCTTTTCCGCTTATAATGATGGCAGTAGGAGTTTCTCAAATATTGTCCGATTTTTCATAACTTGGAAAAGCGATTCACTTCAGTGAAAACCTATTATTGGTTCAGTTTTTATTATGTATATTTACAGTACTTTATAAATATTACACGTTGCAAGTTTCCCAATTAAAAAATAAATAAAAAAGGAAGGCAAAGTAAACCGCCCAAGGCAACATAAAAAAAAATCATAATAAGTTTACTTTCAAATTTTTTTTCTCAATCATTGTAGAAAATAATATTAACATAACCTAAATGAAACATGAAAACGAAAAAAAAGGACAGAAAATAAAAAGATTTCAGTCGTATCTGGGACTCGAACCCAGGACATCTGCCTATCCGGGGCAACCGCTTAACCAACTTAGCTAATGAGACCAGTTTAATTTATGTCATCTTTATCGATATCATATCTCAAATTCAAGATTTGTTAATATTATTCTACATTTTTTTTATACCATATTTTTTTAAAATTATTATTTAAAAAAAAAAAAAATTTCATATTAACTCCACACGGGAAGCTCTGAGGAAAATAATTTCCCTCAGGGCCTATATCATCTTTGAGCATGCTGCGAGGAGGATTTTTTGACGAGAGGAAGTATTGAACATGTTGTAGTAAGGAGGAAAGACAGTGGCCGGTAAATCGTTCCACAGCCGTTGAACTCACGGACGAGTCGTAGAAGCGACACGTTCTCATGTGACAAATGTCGATCGTGTACAAATGTTGGGCGCGCTTTTGGCTTGTCTCACCGGTGCCATAGGGATCAAAGGCGGTTGTTCCTCAGAGCGTATTCTTTTGAAATACCGGTAGAACAAGGACGGCATTCCTACCTGACGAGTGTGCGCTAAAGATTGCAATCTGTTTAAGATAATTTAAAGTAACAATTTTAAATTAGGCAAAGATCACATTACTAAATATAATGTTTCTAAAAATATTGCAGCGTGACAAAACAAAACGTCGTTTGGTCGCCGTTTCGAGAGACTCATATGTGACGCCTTCAAGAGACGCTCGTTCCAAAATGTGTCATCTCTCGCGAATATCATAATTTATTTATAAACTCGGACAAAGAGAAGTTCCTTTTTACCATGTGTAGATAAAAAAACACTACGCGGCTTTTGATGTATCATTATTATGAATGCCATAAAAAATCCCGCGTGTGTGTTCAATGAATTTATTAAAAGTTTACATATAAAATTGTGTTAACCCAATCGCCGCCAAGCCCATGTTAACTAAGGCTGAAAAATCCGTGCCTCAATTGTAAAGCCCATGTTTACTAAGGTAATTTTCAAAGGATTAAAATACCTTGGCGTACATACGAAGGTAAAATCGTCGTTGAGTACCCGGCAGCACAGAACTAACTGACCATACCGCCGTTTCTCCGCAGGGGTGTATTCACAGAGAATAGACCGCCTCACAACTCTGTCTTTGCACACACTCCTTGCTTTATTCACATTCATACCACCTTAAAGCTCATAAATATTATCACTCTATTATTCATATGAATATTAACTGAGAATAAACTTAAGCTATCTCTCCTTTTTACAAACATTTTGAGCCCTTTTTAGTGATACCACGTTATCTACACATTGTGTTCTTTCGCACTTTTTGCACTTGTAGTTGTTTTCTGTCATGCTTTAGAAATAGGATGTTTTTTTACTGATGTCTCTAGATATGGGTAAAATGTGTGTGTGTTGTTTTTTAAATCGTGTTATCTAGCGAAAGTATGACCAGTGACTGTACAGTGACAGTGCCATGAAAAAAAAAACCTTGTATGTCCTGATAAACGCTAAAAACATGACACCATTATGAGATTTGTAAAGTGTATCGTACCAATGTAAATTGAACATTCTACTGATATTAGCGGATGCAAATATTGTCAATAGTGTATATTGAATATTTTTAAGGATTTTACAGTTCAGAGCTTATATCGCTGTATGAATGCAAGACAAACTCAAGTCAAAAATTGTCATTTTTGAGTTAAGTATTATACTATCTCTAGTTTTACCTGCCCTTTGCAATATCTAATAAACTCAAGTTATGATAAGAATTCACAAAATTGACAATGTTTTATTGAACTAAGATGAAATATATTATTTGAAATATTGCAATACCAACATAAATATTTAAAAAAATGTGTTGGTATTCTATTGTATTTTTTTTGCTCATTGATAATTGCAACACCGACACATCAAAAAAGTATAAGCGACAATGATCGAGAATATTGTTAAATAAATAATTTTTTTCTTCCTAGAATGGAATCATATAATTGTCGATTAGATAATAAAAGAGAATATTTGATGGATAATTGAATGTTGCCACTATGCAACGTCTTTACTTCGAAAAAATTGGAAAAGATACTTTATTGTGTGCATAAAAAAATACTTATTTTTATTACAAAATTTACTATCGGGTTCCTCAATAATATACCCTCCATTACCTTAGTGAGCGGGCTTAAATATAAGATTGTCACCAGCAAGTGCTGCTAGCATATAAAACACAGTTTACAATTCTTTGAAATAAAAATAAATAAAAGCCCTGCGGTAGCAATAGGCAGCCCGCTCACTGGGTAGAGAAAATTATCTCCACATTTATACATCTCTAACCACAGTTAACACAGGAAGAGGGACAAATGTTTCCTGGTACCGTGCACAAAAAAATTACAATACGATATATGGGTTCTTCAATACGAAAAAATGTCACTGTTCTCTATGTGTAACGTATATTAATTCTGCTCTAGTAAAAAATAACTCCTTCAATAAAAACACAACAAACATAAAGCTGAATAAATCCTCTAAGGACAACAGAAACATATCGTCTCAATAACATTAGATGAAACAATTGTGGCATGTTACGACTAGAAGGCTGTTATTTCTCTGCCATCTGCTAATATAAATTCATTTTATTACAAAATCAAATTAAATGCACTTAAGGGGATCCACCTCGTAAAATTCGAACGAAATCATGCACTCCTTATGCAGGTGGCGATAAGGTTGAAATTCCCGCTTACCACCGGCCGCATGTTTCGATATACGAAAAATAATCGTCACCAAAATTAGTGTTTTATTTTATTTTGTAAAGCTCACTCATAAACGTGAACATGTTTTTCCGTCATATTCTAAAAAACTTAATTTGCCAGCATGAACAATACGACAATATCCTAAAAGGGTTCGTAAGTACGAGATTTTGCACTTAAACATTTTTTTAGGTCTGATACTTTATTTTTTTAATCACACTACAAAAAAAAACTCCGGTTAAACATAAGGCCAAGGTGTGCACTATGTACAGTGTTTAATTAAATCATCTATGATATTTCTAGGCCATCAAATTTTCAAACCAAAAACACACGATCTTGCATTACGTCGATTTTAATATCAATGACTAGAACGAATATTGTTACCTATGGCGTGAAGGCATTACCAAACCGGGTGTAAATGAAATGGCAAGCTGTGTCATCTCAATGTTGAAAAGCGTTGCGTGGAAAAGCAGTTTTTTTTCTTCTAAAAAATATATAAAAAAAAAATTACCGCCATTCATGAGCGCGTTCCGTTTACTCTTAAATTAAAAAAAAAATAAATGTTTTCTTATTATCCACAAACACAATGGTTTCTTTAAAAAAAAGTCGTTTATTTTGAAGATTTTTTTCTTCTTTTATTTGGGTGGTAGCACGCCCTTTGTTTCCATTTAACAGTTATCCACATTTAATGCGGGTTCTTCCGAAGTGGAAACTCAGTCAACAAAAATAATGCGAAACGGTGACAAAGATTAGAGAATTCTTGGTGCGTTGACACATCTTGCCATTCTATTTCCACAGGCGAATGCGACAGACGCGGAGGCAGGGCTGGAACAAGTGATTTAATTTGGGAAGGTTAGAAAGCTCATCGACAAGGTTCTTTTTTTTTTTTAAGACAAACTTTTAATTGTACATTTTGATGTGTTTGGATGGAGGTTGATTAGTGACGAGACCATAGACGTTTTAATCGGAAGATTGTGCATTTCAATATTGTTGACGTGATTTTCGCTGTAGCAGGCAATTCGCTAGATGAAATAATGTTTTCTTTTCAGTTTAAAATATAAGTACAATATGTTAAATAAATACATTTTTGTATGGCTTAAAATACCTACTTCACTAGGTGAAACCTGTTCTGATGTATTGTTGATGCGGTGGCTTCTTTTCAGCGATCATTTAACTTTTCAATATATATATATATTTACTTCATGACTATATAAGTCCAAATCTGGTAACCACATGGTTTACATTACCTACTTCACTAGGTGAAACCTGTTCTGATGTATTGTTGATGCGGTGGCTTCTTTTCAGCGATCATTTAACTTTTCAATATATATATATATTTACTTCATGACTATATAAGTCCAAATCTGGTAACACATGGTTTACATTACCTACTTCACTAGGTGAAACCTGTTCTGATGTATTGTTGATGCGGTGGCTTCTTTTCAGCGATCATTTAACTTTTCAATATATATATATATATTTACTTCATGACTATATAAGTCCAAATCTGGTAACCACATGGTTCACATTACCTACTTCACTAGGTGAAACCTGTTCTGATGTATTGTTGATGCGGTGGCTTCTTTTCAGCGATCATTTAACTTTTCAATATATATATATATTTACTTCATGACTATATAAGTAACCACATGCGTTAAAATTATGGAAGTCGACCATGACTACGACTTAATAATATTCAAATTATAAAAAAAGCATGTATGGAGTTTGGTTTGTTTTTAACCACGCGAGTATACAATGAAATGCGATGTACGAGTATGTCAGTACAAAATTTTGAAAGTCAACACAATAGAAAACAAATATTTTTTTATTAAATATTTTTACTTTTTAAATTTGAAAAATTACAAACAAACCAAATGAGGTAGGTGCTGTATTATTTTAATAGGTAGAGTTAATTTTATGGGTAATCAGCAAAAACTGCACACCAAAATTCAGATAGCAAGTCTGTTAAATTTTGTGACACCAGAGAGTTTAACTCATAGTACAAAAGTTTTTCTACTTCTGTAAATATATTCCCCACTTTATATATTAGATTACATTCTAAGAATTCGAGACAAACGAATACGCAGAGTGAATTTGACATAAATGGGTAATATATTTATGTATAAATGTTTGTTTTGAAAGTGTTAAACAAAAAAAAAACCGATAACGCGTTGAACATGAAAGAATGGCGGTGAATCATTTGACGGTATCACAATAACCCCATTATAACACAATTTTGTTGTACAATTTTTTATCGATGCCCCTTGACTCTGATAAAAAAAGAGTTTCTGGTACTTTTTGCCAAATATATATTACATTCATGAACTGTGATGGTAGTTTTTTTAACAATAAAAAAACTCTGCAATGTTGGGTTGTAGCCGTTATGAAAATATTTTTCCCATGCTTTTAGTACAGCACTTTGACATAATTCAGGAAAAATGGAAGCTGGCGTAACAATTTAAATTCCTTTAAATCCCTACACCACGATGGTTTAAAGATTTACCTTGTCATTAAACAAAGTTTTATAAGCGAGATAATTAAATGAATAAATTGTGTTTTTTGTATTTTTTAAATGTACTTATCAAATAAATCGTTGAAAATCAGATAACAATTAAAAAAAACTCAGTGTATAAAACGTTAACCTAAAGCAAGTTTAAACGAACAAAAGTTTTGTCGTTTTATTGTCAAATGTTAAGCTATCAAATTCAATTATAATCTAACCTCTAAATGTTGAATTTGTTCGAAAATCAACCATAGGTTCTGTAATGTTGAAGATATATGTTTTTTAAATTTCTACATTTTTTGTTAAACTGAACACATCTTAATAAATGTTTTCGTCTTTTTTAGAGTCACGGTAATTTTTAACATTTATCCCAAAGCTAGAAGAAACTATGAGCCGCTATTGCGATAGTAAATTATTTTCGGAATGGTCTAGAAAGCTTCTCTTAATCTTAATATCAATGCCACTGTACAAATATATTGACAACCATTTATTATAAGGCACTATAAAATATAATCCACGTTACCGTTCCTGATATAACTCCAATCAAATATTGGCGAAAACTACAATAAAATGATACGTACTTTATTGTCTTCCTACTCAATGCTGGATTTAGCCGGCACGATTAATTCGCAATTAGATATTTTAGAGCAGGATCTCTGGGTTGGATTGAGTGCTACACATAAAATTTAATGTAAATATTTCGCCTGCGGCGCTTAATTATTGTCTTATTTGGTCAGATATGGATACTTTCACAATATTTATAAAAGATAAAACATTATAAATGATATTTTTTAAAGTGATAGTTGGTTGTATGAAATTACCGGTTATTACGCTACTAGAAACACTTGAATATGGCACAATAGAATATTTTTTCTTACAGGAAATGGATATTTCATAGCTTCACAGCTCATGATGTAAATGATTTTGCTAGCCAAGTTGCGTTGACCTCAAAAACAGTTAACTAAATTCTAGAAAGTCAAAAATAGGTTTAATGTCGAAAAATTTCTAGCACTGCAACTGAAAGACACGCAAAAAAATACATTGTATCTAATGATAATATAACAGTATAAAGGAGAATAAAGATTGAAATAAAAACTAGAAATTAATGTTTTTGCTGGTTAACAATAAAAATAGCCAATCGCAGTAATGCGCCCCTGGCAAAAGCTACTGGCGGGAGACAGTCCGTTCTTTTTTTAAATTCTCTCGTCCAGTCTTCTTCCCTAACCGCACGCAATCTCATATGTGGAATATTTGAATATCGAACGCGCTCCGAGTTCTATAGAAAATTCCGCGACTGATCATTTTAATTGTCGATTTGTGGTTGTTGTGTGTAAATTTTAAGTGCCCACTTTAGAAGGGTGGTTTCATAAACATTTAAAGAGTAAATTGTTTAAAATTACCGGGGCTCCGCTTAAAAATTACGATTTTATGACATAAGTTATATTAATTGATTAAAAGACAAGATAGTTTTATGAAAACAAAAAAAAATTGACAAAAAATAAGGTTTGCAGAACAATTTTCTGAAACATTTCTTTATTTTTTAAATGATTTGTTTTTAAATAAAAGGAAAAGTGGCATTGAAATAGATATAAGTGTTTAATAATATTTCATCTGGGAATCGTATAAATAGACAGATGTTTAAACTGTGAACATTTTAACTGCGAGTGATTTGGATAACATCCATTATTACAAGACATAAATTAGAAATTAATAATTGATTAAATTGTGTTTAGGACACCTAAATAAAAACAAATTATTTTTACCTTTAAAACCAGTATTTAAGTGATTCTATGATAATATGTGCGATTTGTACATGAAGAAAAATTGTTTTGCCATCAAAAGCAAAAAACAAGTTTTAATTATTACAGAGGGAAGAGCTATCAACAATCTATTGATTTTAGTACTAAGGCTTATGAATACCCACGCATACTCAACGAATATTTAAAAAAAAGTTCGGATACTACATTCCAAAAAGTAAAGACGGTTTTTTAAATTTGAAAAAGAAACACTTTAAAAATGGAGACACCACCGAAGGTACCACCAAAACCAAAGATAACACTGCAAATGCCACCTCCACAAGCACCAGGAAGCATGTATTATGGACATCAAAGGCCTCCTTCGACTGCTGGAACCAATAGCATCCACAGCAACCCAATGTACCCTCCAAACTTCCAATTTAATATGCAGCCAATGACTCCTGCAGCAGCAAATAGTCAATACTACAACCCCTTAGCCAACATGTACCAGAGCAAAGCTTCTGAATACATGTTCAAGCAGTTTGAAGGTTTCAAAGACTTTACGATGAATACGGCTACTAGTGGACTCAGCGTTGGACAGAAGTCAGCTTTTTGGATGTACAATAAAGTCAGCAAGTGGTCCAAGAAATGGTTCACCCATATCTTCTTATTTATTGTCATTGTCGCGTACACAGCTGCTGGGGCTGCCATATTCGTAGCTGTTGAAGGTAAGATGAAGGATTTATGAATTTTCGCTTGAACCTCTTCTAATCCTGCAATTTTGTTCCTTCCTGATGCATCAATCTCTAACTTCTGAATCAAAATGGTACATACCAACCAGTGGCGTGCATTGCTCCTTGACCAAAGGTAAGCTGTAGCTTTTCACGTGTTGATTATAAATTATCATAAAAACCTGAACATCTCACTAGTAAAAATACAAGAAAGTATTCCGGCGAGAGTCTCGCTGTTGAAATTCACAATTATATCTCTTTTTTACAAATTCTGAATTATTCAAAACTAATTTAACACACTTAAACTACGTTTTTTTTTAAAATTTGGAATCTTTGTAAAAAAAAATCAACAATTCCAGCTTCAAATCAAAGTAACATTTATTCCGCAAAAATTACTAGCCATAAAAAGATGACGTTTTTCGACAATCAACTATCAACCAAAATATTATTTACAATAGAATTAACTTTGCGGATTTTTTTTATACTTGTAGGTTTTGTGTGAATCTTTACGAAGCAAACAAAAAACTATCTCGAGGACAAACTTTTAAGGGACGAGGTATTCAAGGCAGGTTGCAACAAAAATTTTGATATTTGGTATGGCAGGAATAATTTCTTGTGATTGTGACATAAAAAAGTCCAAAAATTATGAGAAAATATGCATTGTATCAGAAATAATAAGATTATAAGGTAATGTAGGCACAGCTTTTCAACTTATATGGGCTGCACGCCACTGATACCAACTGGCATAACTTAACCTAACTTGGTTACACAATATTGTGCTGTTTTCTTGGTTGTACGCAGTGGAGACAGATAACTTACATGAGGTGTCACAAAAATATGATACAGAGCGCATCAAATGTTAATAGTAATCACAATGTATTATTTCAGTAGCTATTTTGGTTGTTATAAATAGAGTTTTATTTGACGGCCTCCATGGTCAAGGGGTAAGGCTCTCGAATACGAATCCGAAGGTCGCGGGTTCAAATCCCGGCGTGCGCAAGTAAATTTTATTTAATTAATTTGCGCTGTTTCATAATTAATTAATTTAAAAATAATATGTAGTATATTTGCGCACGTTCCAGAGTGGAAGCTACTCTCAGTATCGCCTTGGTGAAATACCACCAATCAGAATTGAAACGATGCTTGAAATGGCTTTTAGCCGTGTTTGGTGACCAGATCTGAATATGCAGGCATTTCCCCACCTTCCTCTTCCCTTCTTCTTTATCTCCCAAATACGTTCAGCCTCACAACACTCCCCAATTGGGGATGACATAGTCTTATTGGCTCCAGACGGTTGGGAGCAGTTGAGACTCTTTTGCGGTATTCAAGTAAAAAAAAAAGAAAACATGGAAGCGTTTTGGTGTCGAAAATATTAATACGGACAATGTCACCCTAGATATTAGTTTCCTTGAATATTATGAAACGGCTATATTAAGAGAATGATTTCAATAGCATATGGAAAGTTACTAACAAAGAAGAGTAAAATATGTATTTCTTGAGAATAACTATGTAACAATTTCTAGTAACCATGTTTCCTTATTATTATGATTTCTAAATTTTCAACTCCCGCTCCCACCACTCTTACCTAATGGTATCTAATTATTTCTGTACTGGAATAATTTAATAAGCCAGTCTTGGGTTCGATTCCGATACCTTCTTATTTTTTTATGTCTTTTGTATTTCATATTTCATTTGAGATTCGTTGATATTATTTTCGATGATTATTAAACTTACTTGCTAGTTGGGAGCAGCTCACGTGCATTGTGTGATCCGTCAGTATGAAGGTAATGAACGTTTTTTCCAAAGACAGATAAAATAAGGTATACCAGCGAATAAAATACGAATAACTTAGTCAGTGTACATTATCCATAGAATAATTATTGGATACGGAGTACGCGCAAGAAAATGTGTTGAAATATTATTAAAATTAAGTATGGCGTTTTTATTATATACCTATTAATAAATAATGATTAAAAGCGTTATTTTATTTAATTTCAGTACCTAGATATGATCCATAGTTGAAAAATTATCTACATACCCGTGCAATTTAAAAATATCCGAATTTGGAGAAATAGAAGAAATTGAGTAGTCGAGATGTAATCCTTTTTTTTTAAGAAAACTTGGAATTAAAAAATAAAAATATATTTAGTTTCTCACACAATGCCATAATTTAAGCAAAAAATATCTTAGTAAACAATATGGAAATCACAGGGAAAAACTAAAAACCAGAAAGAACCATCTGTTCAAATAAAAGCTGACACGAATGCTATTATATAATTTAAAAAAAACCATTGTTTCAGTAAATAAACACAATGTAATCCATCTTCCAGAGGGTAATAAACCAACCGGAAAGTAGTTTTTAAAAACACAATAGTAAACAGTACCGTCAGCAACAAAACAAATTTCAAGTTATAAATAAAATCAATATTAGAAAGCAGGGGAACTCACTCCTGACATCTATGCTACATATACCATAGATTTAGTTTTAATTGTGCCAGTCTGACGATGCCCGTGATAGGGTGAAACCGGTCCGGTCGAAAATACATAAGTAAAAAAAAGTTACAAAGGTTTTTTAATAAAAAAAAATTCATTTTAAAAAGTATCTGCTTACATCATAGCTCGAGATCAAAAGGAGTAGAGTTTTGTAAAAGTATTCAAATCTTAATGTAACGATTGTATTGTAAAACAATACCCTTGTCATAATAAAACTTTATAGAATTTGTATTTAGTGTTTTCTCAAAAAAATAAATCCGCGTATTTTTGCTGTCGTTGCGTTGTTCGAAAATTGGAATAAAAACTTTTATAAACATAAAATATGTAAATGTTTAAACCGTGCTGCATAGCAAGAATATAACAACAACGTCTTTCGAAAAATAAAGTCTTTCAGTCATAATATTTTTCTTAATTTTAACGATTTCCAGAATACAATTTTTCTCAAAATGTTTCATTCATACCCAAAAAACTGTCTGCGGCCTACTGTTTTTAGTTTATAATTGGAATACAGTAGCGCAATTGATAAAGCATTGGCAGAAACTCTAAAAAAACACATTTCCACTGCTAGACCAAGCTGTCATTGATGGTAGTTGAATTCTACGAGTGAATTAAGCAGGAGAATATAATATATCAGTCTTTGTTTACATACGTAAGCCAAATACCCACATCAGATGCACAGATTCTGTACTTACGCCAGTAATTCTGTCGGTAACTACTCATTGATCAGCCCACGTAAGAAAAATCAGTTCATAATGACGCCAGTTTCTTAGTAGTAGCGCCATGCGGTGTTAAAAACTTGCAACAGTTTGACAATTTGACAGTTAACCAAATAGCAACATATTTTTGAGCTTTAATCTAAACTAACTCTATAATTAATACAATTAATCCAATAGTTTACACAATTATCCTAAAAATACCATATATTTTGCTGGCTCACTGAAAAAAGGCGTCGTGTTTTGTGGCTGTTTCTTTGTTAATCAAATAGTTCGCTGAAGAACCGAGCAAAATTGAAGAGATTTTGATAGCTTACCATAAAAACTGGCATGTTTTTATGCTTTAATCGTATATACGTTTTAAGATTACGAATCATCAAGGAATTGGTATAGTAATCATGGCTCTCTCTTAAAGGAATCATGTTTTTCAGGTTGTATCTCTTATTACTGTAAAATTTGGCCAAAAAATCAACAAAAATGCCAAAAATTGGAGATTTCCTAAGAAAGGGGAACATTTTTAAGGTTTTCTCTCAAGTTCGAAGAGAATTAAAGAAAATGGACCATAATCTGATGGCTAGGAAGAAAAAAGGTGTCTTTTTACCTTTTTAATTTAGTCAAGTTTACATAAATACCCAGCAGCGTGCGCTAGAATTGGGATGTTTTTGAGACTGAATCTCATTAAAATAGCATAAATTTGGTTGAACCCGATTTCTCTGCTTAATCATGCCTGAACCGGAAACCGAGTTTCATCATCTGAGACGTATGACCGTGGTACGAATGCATGCCGGTCTAACTGCGTTTGAACATTGGGTGTTTTGGCTATACCACAAGATGACATTTCACTCGAGGAGAACTGAAACGCACATTTTCTTGTTTGTGATGATGTGGGTCTATACGGCCATAGGTGCAGGGATCTTCGTGGCTGTTGAAGGGAAGGAAGAAGGTAAGATAAGAAATCTTATGATCGTATTTCATTATTTCTAATTTTGAAACTGTCTTGAAACCAGTCTATTTTGAAAACGGTCTGAAGATGTCCGTTGTAAGGTGAAATCGGTCCGGAATTAATTAAACAAGTCAGTGGCTGAGTTGACGTCGCATCTGGGTCCCACCCAGGCGTCATGAGTTCAAGTCCTCGGCTGACTAAGTCCTCCATGATGACATAAGAAACATTTTCCGCTTACCGTGATGATAATCACTCGTAATCCGGAAATGATATAAATTTTTTTTCTAAAATTAAAAAAATCGTAGATCTTATTTTACTCACGGCATTACAATACATTTAAACATTATCGGTACTTTAATTTATTTTAACGTATTGACTTATTAAACCTTTCGTACCGTAAACATAAAAATATTTCCGAATAAATTTCTTCCTACCTAGAACGAATAAAAAATGGCGGTTGTGGTTATAAAATTGCTGGCTCTACGCGCTATTGTTTTCATTGGATTTTAGCTACTCGTTCAGGCGGAAGTCATGTTTATATTTCGAAAGGTGATTTTTATGTTAAATCTCAACTTCCACACGACAATTTTTTTTTTAATATTAATGAAAAGTAGTTGTATTTTATTTGAAAACTGTGTATTATTTTTCCACTTTAAGTGAAACACGCTCTTAGACACCTAATATTCTTTAAAATTAATGTAGCAATAACTTATAAGAATATTGAGAAAAATAAATACCTGTGAGAAATAAAAAAAAATGAAAAAAACTGCACAAAATTATTAAAATAATTCTACGTTCATTGTTAGTTTTAATTTAGATCCGAAAGGGTACAAAAAAGTATTTAAACGATTGCGACGAATCTCCTGGTTCCAAAAACACTTTTGTATTCTCATCCGATTTTCGTAAAAACGGATTCACAACAAAATTAATAAAACAAAATTGCAAGCTGATGAAGAAATAAACTCAGATTAAATATTTTCGATTTCAATATAATAATTTTAACATTATGATTTAATATTATAATAATATAACATCCTTGGGGTCCTGACGAACTGGCGTCATTGATCCCTTTGGCACCGGCGCACAGTCGGGAAATACGCCAAACGCTCGTCCAACATTTGTACATAGTTGACGTTTTTACATGAGAACGGGTCGGTTCTACGACTCGTTCTTGTTTTCAACAGCTTGGCTGTGGAATAATTTGCCGGCCTTTGTGTTTCCTCCCTTCAACAATATTTACTCCTTCCTATTCTATAAAAGACTCTCCACAGATGGCCTCCCGTGTAATTTAAAAAAAAAATAACTTAATATTAATAAAAAGAATTGCATCAAGCACAATAGTGTTTCCTTGGTCGATTTCAAAATTCAAATATTTTGAATGAAAACTCTTTTTTTTTCGTGTGTGATGCACTTCAAATATGAAATGAGGATACATGACAACTTAGTATATTAAAAAAAAATCCTACATCAAATCATGCTTTTAATACGGAGGTTAAAGTTGCTCAAGTGTAATATTTGTTTCGGATTTTTTTTTTCATAAGGCTTAACATGAAAAATGAAACCCATTAGATAATTCGCGAAAAATTGTGAAAAACTATCTCTTATACTCGTGTACAAAATTACATTTTTATAATTTTTCTCGTACAAATGTACTTCTTGACGTCTAAACATCATTATCGTGTGCATTTTTCCACCAATCATCGTCCCGTGTCACACCTCTTAACCACTGTCTTTTCCAAAATTAATATTTTATTTGTTCTTCGGGATACATTCTTTTCTCTAAACGAAACCACACAATTTCAATGTCAAGTCGTCGAAAATTTGTTACTTTTCATTTTAATATTTATCGAGAGACAGAGAGAGAGAGAGAGAGAGAATCTATTTAAAATTCCACAAGTATTTCGTAATACGAACGTTATTTGTGTACAATTTTTTTGTAAGTCGTACGCAATGTTATAGGTGATTTCCGCTCTCATCGACACGAGTGCCAGAAAACGCCACAAATCCTAGGTAGTCAACTTCAAGATTGATGAATACCTGTCCCCTTTTTCCAATTTCCTTAGTATCTTTTATAATGACAAATTAGTTTTTGAAAATTCGCGCTGTTGATCTCTTTAAATACTTTCAAGGTCGTTTATAAAATTTCTGAATGTTTATTATACGATAAACTTGATGAAAATTCTGGGAAAATAAATATTGTCCTATAAAAATGATGATTACATTGAATTTAGTAATAAATACAAACATGTTCTTGTTATGTTCAAAGATAATGCATATTTCCAGAAACAATTTAAAGTTATTGTATCGTCCCGGCTGGAAAACAAAACCACTGACTGTTAAAAATTACTTTATGGTATATTGACCGTGCGATTGTGATTAAATATATTTTTAACGAAAAGTATCTTTAATTTTTGTCTATCATTAAGATCAGTTAACAGGTAAGTTTTTTACGAACGTTTTTAAAAAAAGTGCACATCTTTTTGTACAGTTTTTTGAAGCACTTGATTTGGAATTCAACTGTCATTGAGACGTTTATATTTTGCACTTTTGTGGTGTTTAATATCAACTTCTACGTGTTGTAGAAGATATAACCAGTACCCTACTGCTATGACAGTAAGGCATAACGGCCTGGTTTATAAAATGAACCAATCTGATATACGCCGTTCAATGATTCTACTCATTGCCAGTTACCTACTAAATCGACCTTTCTGATGGTGTCCCACAAGGTTCAATATTAGCCCCCATTCCCTTTAATTTAAACACCAGCGACATCCCTAGACCAGTAGATCATAACACAAAAATATTTATATTTTTACATGATACTAATATCATGTCAAGCTCTACTCAAGAGCTCACAGCGACACGTCGAGTCCAATCTCAAGCCATCCTCTTGGAGGAATATTAGAAACAACTAAGGTATCAGAATAAATCCTTCAAATAGCGTAGCCACGATTTTCATGCGTAGAATGTTGAAACGGCCCCCAAATTCTAAGATATTTGGGGAGAGCGTACCTTGGACCAAGACAATAAAGTACTTAAGGCTCGTTTTAGACTTGAAACATCCCTGGAAAAACCATATCCAAGAAAAAATTAAATTCACAAATCGCGCTATAAGTTTTCACCCCATGCTTGGAAAGAATAGTAAATTATCTACAGACAAAAAATACTACATTAAAAATCCACTATCAGAACTATATTTTCATACGCTGTTCCTATTTGGGGAAATGCATCAAAACAAACCTCAAATTTTTACAAACCCTACAAAACGAGGTCACTCGACTAATGTTGAATGCTCCTTCGTGGATCAGGGTTAACACTCTGCACAAAGACACAAACATTCCCCCCATAAAGGAACTAATTAAATTACTCTAAAACCATTTTATGATTACCCGATCACGAAAATCTAACGATAAAGTCACTATCAAGCTATGATGCAAATTCTACATTTAAATATAAAATAACAAAAATGGTATTCCGAACGGAGAAACTACTGCAGCATCTCTGCACTTAGTTTTAAGCATATTTCACCCATTCCCACAATTTCAATAAAACATCCAAAACGTGAAGCTTAAAAAAATCCTTTAGTAAGATTAGAACAATATTATTTATTATAGAGCTCTTACATATGAGGACATCTTTTTTTAAATGACATATAATTTATTTATTTTTTAAAACATGCACAAAAGTTAATTACACTTGAAATAAGAATTTACTACACCAATGCTAAAAACACACAGGAATATAAAGGAACAGAAAAAAAAATTGTATCCACAAACTCAATCTTAATATTAATAACAAGTAAATAAATAACATACAAAGTTGTAGTTAACAATAATTTATAAACTAAGTAGAAAAAATTCGTTAATACTTTTTTTTAAATTTGCCATGTTAAGATTATTATCAAATAGATCCATATAATTTAAGTTTTTGTTACCAAAACTTTGTAAGCGTTGAATTGGGTAATGCAAACTCTAGGTAGAAGGGGATATAATCTTAATGTTTTTTTGAAGTTCATTTAGGTATGTATATGTTGATTAAATGCAGGACTTCAGAAAAATCTAATTTAAAATTTAATAATTTTAATAAAAAGGTTAGGTCGTTTATTTTTCGTCTGTTTTCTAAAGTTGGAATAGTTGAAATATTCATTAACGATGAGTAATTTATATACTTTAAAGTTAACTATAAAATTTATAAAACTTTAATTTTTTTTGGAATTATTTCTACATTATGCATACATGTTTTGTAGAAGGACGTCCAAACTACGGAAATAATGTCTATTAGGCTTCTAACTAGGGATATGTACAACAATTTCATTAATTGTAACGATTAAAAAAATATAGATATATATATTTCTTAATATAAATCCTAAAGTTTTCATACCCTTATTTACGATTTGTTGAATTTGATTATAATAATGGTAATCTGAATTTAAATTAGACCAAAGAACAAATGTTTATCTAAAATTAAACGACCACACAACTTACGTTAAGTAGGTACTAACAATATAAATAAATAAATAAAATACAGTAAAATATCTAAAATAAAAGTTATTCACCTCGGCTCTTGTTTTCAGTGAAATATTCACATTAATTCTGCCAAATAGTCAAACAATAATGTATCTTTACTAAAATATTAACTTGTTTTTTTTTCCAATTAACAATATAATACGTAAGATACCATTTGATTTTAGAAAAATGACTCCTACTGTTTATTTTGATTTATCCCGAAAAATGAATCATTCATCAAATTATTTATCGTGTGACCTTCGGGTTTTAATCCTTTCTATTTCGTTTTTTTGAGAAACACGTCCAAATATCATTTAAAAAAACAAATATATATATGTAATAGGTAATCATTGACTGGTCGGTGGCTGAGTTGAAATCGCATCTGGGTCCCACCCAGGCGTCGTGAGTTCAATTCCTCGGCTGGCTAAGTCCTCTATCACGACACAAGCAACATCTTTCGCTTGCTGTGATAGTAGTAAGAGACTTTAAAATATTTTCAGGTTATTTGTAACTTGGGAATGTTTGTCATACTTGTAATTCTAGAGAAGCGACGATTTGTTCACGCCCGCTAGATGTCGTACAATCATTAGATAGCCTTGTAATAAATCAAATCCATGGCTGTTTCTGCCTGAAATTTTCCGTAAAATTTCAGGTGCGGGGAGATAAATTGTTTTAACCAATGGAGCAGAGCGGGATGGAGTGTTTTGTGACATATATCGGTCGGGAACAAGACAAACTCATTTATCCATTTCACATCTGGCCGACACATAAAAACACAAACATATTTTTTATCAGCGTAAAGAATGTGATGACGTCATAATTTAATTTTAAATATTCGTAAAAAGCATCCACTTTGTGGCTTGACATCATTATGATATAAACTCATAAATTTGTTTTGATCCACTTCAATTTTTTATAATATTCCAAAATTTTATTCAATTTTAACAATATTTTCAGGACTGAGTCATTCAAAAAATCTCTTGTACCTAGACTTCACGCGGAAGGTAATACTTTTTCAGACATACTAGATATTTTCAACTGCTCGGAATACATATACAAACAGACGATTATTGCATACATCCTCAAAAATTATTAAGATATGTGTCTTGAGTATAAGAATCAGTGAATGTGAGGTATGCTTTGTATATTTGCCTCTGTAGCTAATTATTTTGAATGATAATTACACCATGTTATTCCTGAATTTGTTAGTGAGACAAATTAAATATTTAGTTGTTGTATTTCGTGAAGGCTATTTATTTTATCTATGTACCTACTGTGATATTTTTTGCACCTGTGTGACTATTGTAATTAACAAAATATGTAAAAGCCCACGTAGGGCATACTTTAATAAATAAATAAATGTAATAACCGACCATTTTCGTAAGAACCCTTTCTTCATCAGTATACAAAATAATGATAGACATAGATGAATATCTAGATTTTGAAGTGGGAGACGAGTAAAGAGGAAGGGGTAATTAGGGGTTTAATGATGATGCAAGGATTCGAATTCTTCACTGTAATAATAAAAGAAAAAAATAATAATTTAGAAAATTCTAAAATATTAATTTTAGTGTATTGAATAACCAAGTAAACTTATCGGATAGTCCTCTTCTAGATATTTTTCCATGGAACCGCTGGGTTCCTCCTGATAGAAAATCTAATTACCCCTTTGCCTTTGGTCGCCTCCCACTCCAACACCTAATTATTCACGAATGTCTGTCATTATTTTGTATCTAATGTTAATTTTAATATAGTCCTGAAGAAGGAAGGGTATTTCCAAAACCGGTGTAATTTAGGTAGCAGAATCGTTGCAAATAAGGCAAATAACAATACTTTTGGCGACAGGTATGACTCGATGTGTAAATCCGAATATTTCGATTATTCTATGAAGCGCAAATACAATCTTGGGAAGAATGCGTGGGAGAAAAATGAATGAATCGTTTGCTGAGTACTTAGAGATATTTATTTCCAATGATTTTGGCACATAATACTCGAGCTTAATTGAACTCACTGATTCACAAATGTTTATTCTTGAAATATTACTCTGATTATTTTCGATAGCCATGTAGTATGCAGTATGCACTTTCTACTTGCAATGCATTCGAGTAGGTTTACATACTCCAATTGGGGATGCCATAGTCCCACTAGCTCTAGACTGTTGGAGCAGTTGGATATCTTGCGTGGTATTTACATAAAAAAAGTGCTTCTAGCTTGTAAATGTCTTCCTTAATGCCAATTCCCCTTTTTCTTTTAGATAGAGAAGATTTTCTTTTACTCCAAGCAATCTGTCTCTCCCAGCCCTTACAGGTTAGAAAGCATTATTCATTTTCGTCCATTTTTCCACTGACGTCAGAATCGATAGACTTGTGCTAGTGCGATTTTGACAGCTAGAGTCAAAGGTCACGTGACATCCATTTTGGCACCAGCTTAGTTCTCTGTCGGCCAACGTTTGTTTTGCGTGATTTTTACTGCGGTAATCAAATGAGGAAACATGAATGATAAAGGTCAAACCAAATAATATTCGGTTTTTGTAAACCAGTCGAACCTTTTAACCTAGTTGCTGTTTTACTTAAATTGGCGGTTCGCTTAGCTCGCTCCCACTCCCTCTTATTTTGGTTTCTTCCTCTTGCATGGTAGAGCATCTCAATTAATTATTTGTTATGTGATTCTTCCCCTTTCGGCATATTACGTAGCCAGTCTTTTCTGGTCAACTGATACGACGCTATAGGCGGTAGGTTGATGGACCAAGGAAAGTATTTTTTGTTTGCTACAATTTCTGATTGCAATAACTTGTTTCGTGCCTTGGATGATTCGTCATCATTCGAGAGTCCTGTAGGCTATACAAACTAAAACAGCTACAGAACTTAATAATAAGATTATTAAATTTGATTTAAATTAATATAAAAAAAAAATTAAACTTAGTTCTACGAATTAATCACAAAAACAATTCATAGTTTAACAATCAATGGAATTATACTCTTATGTACTTATCTCTTAAATACAGACTTCCGTTGCAGCGCTAAAATAATTGGCATGAATATTTCGTTTTATGTACACAAGCCACTGCCAGCGTTGCGATGGTGACTTTAATATTTGATGAACATAAGGTAAATAAACAAAATAATTTTCACCAACGAAGATAACTCCAGCTTTTTCTTTGACGTCAAACATTACGTAAAAGTGTACGAGAATTTCATATATTTTGCGCCAAATTTTTCAATAATAATAACTGGTCGGTGGTGGAGTGGGTAGTGTTTTTGCTTACAGCACCAGAGATTAAGTGTTGAATACCAAGGACATCTGCTTGTATCGTTAAACAGAAACTGAAGCTATCAATGTTCGAAATATGGGCAGCATAAATGAGGCCAATTGACTGCATTGAGTTAACACGGGCTTCAGTCGATTACAAGCGCTTGCCGGGTATGGATATAGATTTCTTTCTTGCTTCACCTTAGGCAATGTCATTTTTGGAAATAAGAGTCTTACAAAGAAAATAAGAGCAGAATTGGAATCCTTGCACACACATTTTTTAAAATTCTGTAGTTAGCTCAAATGCCATGAAAGTCGTAAAAATAGCAATTTTTTAAACATAATTTACATTTTAAAACTACTTGTTTACTTACTTCCATTTTAATTATAGTATTAAAATGTCAGTAAGTATAAGTGCTATAAAAATTGTTTAAAGCGAAGGATAATTAAAAAAAAAACAATATTAAAACAGTTCTTATTTTCTTTGCAATACGCAACCTTTGCGATATCAGGCTTCCCGTAAATTAATAAAAATTGACACGCCTTAGTGTACCTCTAAAACTTAAATGTTAAAAAAAAATTATCTTTCAGACACGATATAAATTTGAACATTACAATCAAATTTGTAGGAAATAAAAATTCTAAGCAATGTGTTTTGTTTTTAATATTTTGAATTGTTTTTTTTTTGGTTTTAGATTTCCGAGAGAAACGTTCTTAGATAATTTATTATTTTTCTGATAGCCTCTCATCGGAGGTTGACTGTCCCCTGTAATAATATCCAGCACTCGTTTTTATTAAGCGGGATTGTTTTAGTAATCACGTAGATTTCGATGTCTTGAGGCGTTGGTGATAAATGTATCATAAATAATTTTTACAACAATAAAACAATTAAGAAAAACCTGACTTTATTAAAAAGCAGTCTAACAATTTTGGACTGCACGTACCTCACAGAATAAAAAATAGTATTTATCACAATCGATTTCACAAGTTAACCGATTTTTATCGTGAATATTAATCATTTCAAGCACCATAAAAACAAAAATTGTGTAGGGGTAAATAAAATTACAAGTTGTCTCAAAGTAGACTAACTACAGTTAGAAAATATCTTTGAATGCCGAAACAGCTTGTAAAACAATAATAAATTAAATTTAAATTAAAATTAAAGATTTTCTTTATCGTAAAAAATTTAACTTGTGGAACAAATTTCAAAGGTGAATTACTGCTTTTTTTTTGTCTTTTTTTAATATATTTTTTTTAGCTGCCCACGTCCTAACTGTGCCGTCTCAACGCCCCCTAATTTTCTCTGGGTCTTCTACTGCCCCCATGAAAGTCACAAACGCCCACAAGGGGGCGTTATCGCGCACGTTGAGAACATATGATTTAGCGGTACCAGAATAATGAATAAAAAATAGTTCCACTTTATTAAATGTCTACATTTTATTGCCAAGCTATACTTCCCTTCATTTTATGTATTTATGCAACCAACATACCTTTCCATTCTGCGCAATAAAACGGGCAATTATTACGCATTCTAACAAGTTGTTTATTGCTTTAAAATAATTTCACATGTATTCTCAATATTCTAAGCCTCCTTAAAAGTGATTTATGATGAGTACTTGACCATTTCGTTTGGTCTAAAATAAAACAATTTTGAAGAGAAACAAACACACAGATAACTTAAGCATTAGCATACGCAGGACTTTCTCAATGTCCAGAATATTCTGCAACCATTAGAATCCAACGGTAATTCGGTTAGTTATCTCGATCGCCCGCTGGCAGCATCTTCAGACGAATAATAATCAGATGCACGTTTTAACTCTGAGATGAGATTATAATTAGATGTAAGCTTTGGTTTCGAGTGCAGCTGCACCGGATTTATGAATTTCAACTCTTACACTCAAATCTTAACATTTTTTCCTATAAAGTTAAACAATATAATTTGTACGTTCAATTTAAAATTTAATTTGATAGAATCTTGACGGTAAGACATATATTTATTTCGGGCATACATTCCGAATAACAATAATAATCTATATATATAAAAATCAATGTAAGCTTGTTTGTTTGTCCTCGATGTTCTCGAAAATTACTCTACCGGTTTCGCTGAAAATATAACAGTTTATTCTTATTAGTGTCGGGAAGGTTTAGAAAGTAGTTTGAATGAAATCCAATATGTAAAACCGTTGCTATAACGTTTTAAAAATAGTATGAAAAACATTGAACCCGCCATGTTTTATTTAGGTTTTGCCCATAGATGGTTAGCCACAGATTGCATATTCAAAAGAAAAAGGTCTGTATGAGTAGAATATTTTTTAATGGAAAACACAAGTAGGTACCTACTTAAGAACTTTATTATTTGGATATATTTTGATAAAATAAATGTTTGGAATGAAAAAAAAAATCAAATGAATGTGGCTTTCGTTGTCAATTATATGGCACCCAAACGACAATCAGGAATTCACAACTTCAAAACTTTATTTTAAAAATATAATAAAAACCCGAGTAGGGCCGGCTACACATCAGCTAGTTATAATATAAACGCATAAATTTGTTTTGAACCACTTCAATTTTAATATAATAATCGACCTGCTTCGGAAGTACCCTTCCTTCGTCAGGAATATATTAAGACCAAACACTAAACTAAGATACAAAATAATGAGAGATATACGAGTACATGAATATTTAGGTGTTGGAGTGGGAGTCGAGTGAAGGGGAAAGCGTTATTAGGGGATTTTCTGAAGGAACAAAGCCATTCACCGGAAAAATATCTAGAAGATTACATGATCAATTTTCTTGGTTATTTAATATACTAGAATTAATATTTAGGGATTTTTTAAGATAATTTAGAGGCACTGGAAATTAGGGAGTCAGCGGCAACCATTGATAATGGCTGTAATACATTGTTGACGGGAAGCCATCGTACCGCAAATAAACTTGCAAGTGTATCGATCGCTGTGAGCACTTACACAAGTTAAACTTTCGAACAACTTACGTAAGCATTATTTATCATAAGTTGAACGTATATTGAAACGCGCTTGTAAGTAACTTTTCGAAAACTTACGAAAGCCATAAATTTAGTGTAAAGCCAGCCAGAGATACTTCTTTCTCCATTTTTACTGTTTATTCAATTCGTAATCCATTAACGTAAAACACTTTTTTTTTAAAGAAAATATAATTTTTAAAGAAATATATATACCTGAAAATATTTGAAAATTTCCTACTACCATCACAGTAAGCGGAAGATGTTGCTGGTGTCGTAATGGAGGACCTTAGCCAGCCGAGGAATTGCACTCACGATGCCTGGGTGAGACTCAAACGCGATACCAACTCAGCCACTGACCGGTCATGTATATTCCGGTCACTGTATGTTCATGGATTGTTTTGATTTTATTTATTTGGCCATTCTTCTTGGTTATCATAAAATTCTCATTAATATGAGAACCAAAAAATATGTATTTCTAGAGCGTCGCGAGATATGTCAGAATATCCGTGGGCTAATGACCGAAAACATTTTGATCCGAGAATTCCCAAGATTTTAAATAAATTTAATCACTTTTTTGTGAAACACCGCAAAACTACTGAATTATAGTTTTGATTCCAATTTTTAAATTTATGTATATACTGGGAATACCTACAGATTTAATACTTCAACACATCTTCTTCTACTTGTTGTACTATTTTCTGGAACTTCGCACAAAAAAGTTGTTAGTCAAATAAATTTATTGTTTTAGGGTTGTCGAAATAGGTCTTGCATTTTGAAATATTTGTGATCAAATTGGCACCTGGCATTGCCCGGGGTTATAAATGATTTGGATGCAAGTTTTGAGTTTGTCATGTCGATGACCTAGTAGCTTTCCTCCTATTTTCATCAAGATATATCAATATTCTGCTTGGGGTGGGAAAGGGAGATGGCGGTGATTTTACGATATCTCATGTAGACGGTGATCGTTCTCTTGTTTTGTAGGTGAAGCGTGCAAACAAATAAACAAACATCGCTTAGGACGCTCTTCTTTAAATAAATATAGTATGAATGAATTAAAAAAATATACGTAGTATTCACCACTTTATACATTGATATCTACATGTTTCGAAAGCGATGATTTCATCGTCAGGAATATTTGAATTATATTTTTTTAGTATTCATATATTCCTGCCGACGAAAGCATCGCTTTCGAAACATGTAGATATCAATGTATATTTATAAAGTGGTGAATACTAAGAATATTTTTTAATTAATTTATTAATAATGACGCCACAAAGTGAATACCTATCGTTTTAAGAAATTATACTCGTAGATTACGGATTACTAGACATGGTGGACAACAAGCGTTTTTTCAAAAGTCTATTCATTTAGTAAACATTATAGCACATATGTATATATATACATGTATGTGTGTGTTGTTTATGTATACATGTGTTGTATAAATTTTGCGTACTGTACATAGGCAAAAAAAATTTTAATGTTGTTCTTTTAGGATATGAGAGGCTAAGAGGATATGTTTCGGTCTTTGATAATAAATATTAAATACATTCTACAACCAAAACCCACATAACTTCACACTTCAATTAAATTAACTGTAATATAATATGCGTAGAAACGGGCGGTCCGTTTGATAGATTCGCCAATCTTAACAAACGGATTGCAATCTTTGGAGCGCAGACGTCAGGTGGGAATGCTGTCCTTGTTCTACCGGTACTTCAATGGAAGATGATCCGAGAAACTAGCGTCATTGATCCCTTCTGCACCGGTAGACAGTCGGGAAACACGCCAAACGCGCGCCCAACATTTGTACACCGATGATATTTGGCACATGAACGTGTTTATGAATCGTTCTTACATGAATCACAAAATAAGTCCCCTAACTTTTAAATATATTTAGTTTTTTTTTTTTTTACTTTCCATATTGGGGCTAAAGGAAACCGAGGTAGTAACAAAGTATAGATATTTAAAAAAACAGTCATTCTTTTGTAAGATTTATTTAAAAAATTTTTTTTATCAAAAATGCCTTGGTATTGAGGTACTAAGTTTATTTTTCACTCTGTCTTAATTTTCCGTTCAAAGCTCGGGGCTTCATAAATCTCCCAGTGTGTTTGTTGTCCAGTGACAAGACGGTAGGTGAGTTAATTATTTTATTTTATTTTGTCAGCCTTTTGTTTACTTGAAGTTGGCGCTATTTAAAAAGCGATGGATGCAACCTAACCTAACCTAACCTAACCTAACCTAACCCTTTTTGCGATAAAAAATTATCACAAAATCAAGCGATTTTAACAACTTTTTTATTACGGTCTTCGTGGTTGAATGGTGACCATCCTCGGCTACGAATCCGTAGGTCGCGGGTTCAGATCCCGGCACGCGCAGAGTAAATTTTATTTGATTAAATTCTGTTATTTCACAATTTATTCATTAAAAATAATGCGTAGTATATTTGCGGCTCGTTTCAGAGTGGAAGATACTGTCAGTATCGCCCTGGTGAAAGAAACGTTGCTTGAAATGGCTGTTCCCGTGTTTGGTGACCCGATCTGAATAGCCAGGTACTTCTCGGCCTTCCTTCTTCCCCGTTTCCCTTCCCTCCTCAATACCTCCAGCCTCACAACATACCCCAATTGGTGATGCCATAGTCTCACTGGCTTCAGACGGTTGGGACTCTTGTGTGGTATCACATATAAAAAACTTTTGAAAAGCTGTTGGAGGATGATTTAATATAATTAGTAAATATGTATTAATTATTGATTAATGGTAAAAATTATTACTAAATTACAACATTATGTCATGGTTTTTAAATCGATTTGTAGTATTTGGTCCGATGAGGAGGTTAAACGGTCGGTATAATTACCCAGAAATGGCAAACTGTCTGTGTGAGCAATATCCGATCGAAAATAGCTCTGGCATAGGACAGAGTATTTAATTTGAGGTACTCTATAATGTAGGTAATCATGGAAAAACTATTCGATAATCGATATGCATTTACAAAATTATTTCGTATCTATCATATTCCGATGAAATTGCTCTTTCCCCCCACGATGCGCGACTTCCCGAGCATATCCCCATTGCTTTTAAAATGTTCCTGAATGCAACGAGAGCAGTCATAAAAAAGTGCATTTTACTGGAAAGGGGTACAATCATCGAAACCTCACTGCTAGATTTGGCGTGTCATACAAATAAGCACGAAAATTTTGGCCAACCTATGAGTAATTTTATAACACAACTCTCTACTGAATTCCGTTGCCTGACTTCGAAAGACTAGCACGCTTCACTTCAAAATAACACAGATCGCAAAGTTAACTTAAAATCGCATGATGTAATATGGTCATGTCATAAATTTATTCTGGAATAAAATTCATTATTATTATAGGAATCCAGAAAGGCACACAGGCGTTACAGGTTTGAGCCTGAAACTTAAGGGGAACGGCTGCGGTGCCTGTTTCATACAAAACTGAATTTTGGATTTTAGTTCAAAATACTAACCTAAACCTAATGGTACATTTTTCAAATTAAAGATTTAGTAAATATCTAGTACGCATGAGAAGTATTTTATTTATTTTTAATTTAAATTATGAAGTATGTGCCATGAAAAAAAAAATAATTTTCATAATTTTAGAGGCAACAAATATATATATATATTTTTTTAAATGATCATATTTGGTATTTTTAAATACCATTATGTGAATAAAAATACAAAAACAAAACATAAAAAAAAACGTTTTTCTGAGTCGATATTTTAAATTATCTACTGCAAATTTGTGTTCCAGCGTAAATTGGTCGTTTTTAATTTAATTTAAAGTCCACCGTAATACTTATTTTTATTTTAAGTTTTTAATTTTTTAATTTTATATTTCATTATATTTTCAAAGCAGATGGCGTAAAACTTTTTTTTAAACACCGTAGGTCACCAAATAATTGTTAAAGGTGCCTCTAAAATCGCGAAAAATCTATTCCTTTAATGGCGTATATTTCATAATGTAAAACAAAAATAAATAAATTACTTCTAAGCCGTACTAGATATTTACTATACTTTTTGATAAAAAAAAAGATCTTTAGGTTTAGGTGAGTATTTTGGCCTCAAATCCAAAATTCAGTTTTGTATGAAACAGGCCGCGCAGCCGTTCCTCTTAAGAGTCACGGTTGCGTCGCGATTTTATGGGGAACTCTAGTGACCCCCCTTTGAATCTTACGTTATTGTTTTTTTACCTACTAGGCAAGTTAAGGTTCAATATAGTCACAGGTTTTTTTATACTAGCATTACTTACAAATTGCTGTAGTAAGTAGGCTTCTCATGCAGGTATCTGTTTTATAGTGTGATAAGCCTCTTTACGCAACATTAGTTTTAAAATCTCTCTTCTAATTACATCAATTGTTTAATGATTGAATGAATAAACAAACCGATTGTCTAATGGGTATTGAAACCATGTTTTTTTTTATATGAATACCGCACAAGAGTCCCAACTGCTCTCAACCGTCTGAGCCAGTGAGACTATGGCATCCCCAATTGGGGAATGTTGTGAGGCTGAAGGTATTGTGGAGGGAAAGGAGAAGGCGAAGAGGAAGGTGGGGTAATACCTGGCTATTCAGATCTGGTCACCTAACACGGGTAAAAGCCATTTCAAGCAACGTTTCAATTCTGAATGGTGGTCTTTCACCAGGGCGATACTGAGAGTATCTTCCACTCTGCAACGTACGCAAATATACAATATATTATGTTTAAATGAATTAATTGTGAAACAGCACAAATTAATTAAATAAAACTTACTTGCGCACGCCGGGATTTGAACCCGCGACCTTCGGATTCGTAGTCGAGAGCCTTACCCCTCGACCATGGAGGCCGTCAAATGTAAATTCATGTGGAAATTTGCTGTTATATAGGTACACTTTTCGTTATCATTATTGTACAATGTATATACATTAAAATTATTTTACTAAAACATTTTCAGTTCAACGATAAAAACATATTTTGTGAATTTTCCGCTCTAGTAAGAAATCTTTCGCTATATGTGTAAATTCCAAGATAAAGTTGGGACATTATCGTATGTTACTTTAACGCAGTGTCGGGCACAATTCGCCGAGATTTGTGTTTTCTTTGGAGCCAGAACAAAGATCTTACGTTCTCCGCATGTCGTCTCAGTTTCCGGTCCAGTAGGAGACAATAACATGACATTTATGATTATTTCTGCTGACAAATGGCACCGTTTTATTGTCAAAACTTTTATATGGTACGTACTATATCAGATTACAATAAAATTGTTTTTTTTTTAATTTTATTTAGACCACTATTTCAATAAATAAATATTGTTTGTGTGCCTCGATTGTTGTGGAATTTCGTTTTTCCAGTTTCTAATATATAAATAATAATTATTATTTTATGATATTTTTTTTATTTCAAATAATTATTTTTTAATATTACTACCTGATTATTTACCTTCTCTCACAACTTATTGTTATTTTATCCATGTTTATAATTTAGTCCATGCTCTTATGTCATTATTTTATTTATTTTTATTAATTAAAAAATAATAATAAAATTATTCAGTGCACATTATATCGTGATGAAGAAACCAATGATTTTGAAACATAGAGATCTTTATTTATCAATATAGTGGCTTAAACAAATATTTTAAAATTATTTTATTGAAAATGTTGCCACAAAGTGAATTCGCGTTAATTCAAGAAGTTTTCTTCTTTCGCCAGTTTTATGTAATTTTTTTTAACATATCATAATAGGACATAAGAGGACAATAATGTGAATTTAAGTGCCGGTGAAATTATACAAAGTTAGACAGAATAACAACAGGTGAGAAAATTAATCTAATACTTGTAAAAGCGGGTTGCCTCACACATCTAATAAGAATTGTAAACCTAAGGGAAAGATGATTTCTCATAGACGCTATAAAATAACCGAAAGCAGGAAGAATATTTAATGTACCACCCAAAAAAAAAAAAACGGCATGACAAAGCTGAAAAGCGGGAAAATCTTCACATATTTTCCAATAACCTAATTAACGAGATTTAAAGAAAAGCCAAGGAAAATGGGCTACGTGGTCTACTGGTTAAGATCCTCTAGTAGGAATCTGGAGGTCGCCGGTGCAAATCACGGTGTGGTCAAATAAATATTGTTTATGATTTATTCAAAAGATTGGTTCAATTTATTTTTTATAACTTATTGAAGTTTGTAAACCTCATTGTAATATTTAATCATCGAAGAAGATAATATTAACACATCCCAAATTAACAAGTCTTCAACTTGAAGTATGATATCGGTGTAAATGGCGTAAATTGGACTGGTCTCATTAACTAAGTTGGTTAAGCGGTTACCCCGGATAGGTAGAGGTCCTGGGTTCGAGTCCCAGATGCGACTGAAATATTTTTAATTTATGTTGTTTTTCGGTTTCGTGGTTCATTTGGAATGTGTTAATATTATCTTCTTCAATGACAAAAGATTGGTATTCACTTTGTGGCGTCATTATTAATAAATTAATTTTAAAAAATTATGGCGAGCCACAAAGTTAATGCTTTTTACAAATATGTAAAAAAAAATATTTTATATTCATCACTTCATTGATATACACAGATATCCATATGTTTAGAAATGCCAATCATATTTTAGAAACCAATAATTCTTTTGATATAAATACAGGTTTAAAAATTTTACGTACAAATACAACAGGTATACAATTACGAACTTGAAATTTTAGAAAACAGAAAAGCATTAAAAATGAATTAAATTTAATAAATAATCAAGTATTTTTTAAGAATAGCTATCTCTTGAATTGATTTTCATATTTGTATTGATAATAAAAAAATAGTTTATTTTTTAATTCCTAATATAAATTTGTTATTCAATGTTTTATAATAATTTTTGATTAATTACTTACGTACTTTAATCAATTTTTGTTTGTGTTTATAATTTGTCTATTCTTACATTATTGTGTTCTATATTTATCATTTGTCTATACTTGACATTTTTATTTTTTAGTATTCTATCTTTCAACGGCCTCCATGGTCGAGGGGTAAGTCTCTCGACTACGAATCCGAAGGTCGCGGGTTCAAATCCTGGCGTGCGCAAGTAAATTTTATTTTAATTAATTTGTGTTGTTTCACAATTGATTAATTTAAAAATAATATAAAGTATATTTGCGCACGTTCCAGAGTGGAAGATACTCTCAGTATCGCCCTGGTGAAAAACCACCATTCAGAATTGAAACGTTGCTTGAAATGGCTTTTAGCCGATGAAGAAAGCATCGCTTTCGAAACATGTTGATATCTGTGTACATTAATAAAATGGTGAATGCAAAGTAATTTTTTAATTAATTTATAAATACCATTTAATTATTTTTTTGTTATTTCACAATTCCCTTGGCTATTCGAGTGGCGTAATCGTGACGAAACATCAAAACCAATAGTCTTATTGTGGCGTTAACATGGCGCCACCTTCTGCGACGGACTCATGAAAGTCGTTTTTATCTATAAACTGAATTAGGAAGACAGGAAACCATGCTTTCTCTTTGCATTTAAAAATTAATCGCAAATTCTTCTGAATAATTATAATAAATACGCAAAAGCAGTCAATCGCAATCGCTTGTTTTTACGTGCACGGTTCACCGAGATGTCTGAAAGCTATTGAATTTTGTGCTTCAATTTACTCAAAATGTTATTATTCAAAAACAGTATGTTAACTACTTATTTGTAATATTTTTGTTTCACTTGTGTAATTTATTATTGTGAAACTTTCACGATTCATAAAATTGTAACGCTTTTGGAACGGTATTGTGCATTTTGCATGACGTTTTCAATTATGTATTTGTGTAATTGGTATATTACGTAGTGATAATTCATAAAGGCACACATTCTAATGTAATATTTAGCAAAAAATGTGACGATTCTGTACATTATAAATGATTTGTAAACGTTTTCGTCTAGCGCGTCACTTCTCAACGTTAAATTATATGGGAAATGTCAAACGCAATAGAGGTTAGGTTAATCTTAAAAAATCAAAAATTATGTGGTTTGTTTGTTAAATTGTCCCGTAAATGCAGTGTTTTGCTTTAAATAAGACAGTAATTAACGTGTTTTTTACCAGTTCCTAGTATAATTGAGTTTTAAAATACCAGTAATACCGATTGTAAAATTGTTCTCGCTGACATGAAAAAATGCCCATATTGTTAGTGTGGTTGAATTTGTGGATTTAATTATTTTTTATACGAAACTTAAAAAAGTGAAGTGACGATTACCCTTATAATACGGTTGTGTAATTACATACGTTTTTTAGTTTTATTTAAAGTTATATAATTAGTATTTACATCAACAGAATGAAGGGTAAGCGACGTAAAAAAAATGTATTTTTCAAAATCAAAATTAAAATCTTTCTAATAGAATTTGTCAATTTGTAATATCGACTTCTAAAATAGTATTTTATCTGCTTTCAAAAATAGTATTTCATTTTGGGATACGTTTAAAAGCAATGAATTTATTTGAGGTTGAATGACACACGAAAATATGTCGCCATAAAATTGTCGATGGATGTGTAAATTTCAGAAACCCGAGGGGTTAATTCTAACTAACTATCTAACTAACCATCACGCCGTTTCCTCGCAGGGGTCGGTAGAGAGGACGGACCGACAAAAAAACTCGATCTTGGCATACAATTCTTGCTTCATTCACTTTCATACAACGTCTCAAACATTCTCTTCTGTTATTCCGACTTCTAACATGGCCCAACTCAAGTATTTGATTCACTTGATCATGCCATGTCTTCCTCGGACGTCAATTTCTTGGGATAATTCAATAAAAAAATATTAGCGACATATTTTAGAATCGAAGATTTAGGATACTCTCGTCGTGGTGATAGACCACCATTCCGAATCAATACGTTACTTCAATAATAGACGTGTTTGATGCGCAGATCTGAATAGAAAGATTCTTGCCAACCTCCTTCTTCCCCATCTCCTTCTCTTTCTCATTCCCTTCAGCATTACAATATATTCTAATGGGGTCGTCTCCTATGACTGAATTTCACAATATAACCGTTAAGTACTGAAGATATAAGCCGTCAACCGTGTGACGTCACGGTTCATAAAATGACTGGCGTGGCCATAGATATCATAGGCGCGGCAGTATTCGATACTATACGATAGTATACGATATCGAAATGTGAATTGTGCTGAATTACGACTCGTGACGTTACGGGTATACGTTTTTCCCAAGTTCATTTTGACAGTTCATAACTTCGTCATATTTTAAGATATCGAAAAACTAATTTTACTGTCGTTATTAAATATAATACATGTTCATCAATAACAAAAAAAATTAGGAGACAACCTCATTAGGGATGCTATAGTCCCACTGACCTCGGGGAGTTGAAACCTTGTGCGGCAAAAGATTTGCTACCTTTTTGTTCTGATCTTGTCATATATTTTAATGTAGTATTTAATTATTTCAGTGCAAACTCAGTTTTATACATTTCCTAGTGTAATTAAGTAGGTGTGAGATTTTTTAATAACAAACAAAGAATGTAATTTATTTGATTTAAATTCATATTTCCTATTTATGCTTCGATCTAATTAAATTATCTGCGAGATGTACGTATGTTTACAAAAATCAAATCGTTTTTTTAATGTCGCCAATAAAAAAAGGTATTGAAACATTTCATCAAAGATGCAAATTTTATTAAGCTACCGTTTGATGTTGTTTCGGATTTTATAGCTATGCCTTGACAAATAATTCAATCGTACCAATCGTAAAAATAATTTTATTGCCCTATTTTTACATAAATAAACATATTTGGGATATCTTAACCCCGATGACGAATATCTGTATTTTTATTTCTTTACGCTGCCCAGACAGTTCGTCTTGGGGAAAGAACACTTAAATTAAGTATATTAATACATTTGAATCCATAGATTCTTCGCACCTGCTAGTTTCCTTTATATTTATAGTCATCTATCTACTTCAGCGTTTACTGCTCCATGAATGAAAAATGACGGGTGCTATAAAAACGTAAACATGGGCGTTTTAATTTTTTTTCGAACGTCAACAATCTATACGAGTATATTAACACTCTAATTTCATCGGAGGAGTTATTTTTCAAATCGTTCGATTTTGAATCGCATTCTCTCACATCTCGCTCTGCAATTGAGTCTATTATGGCGTGAATCGCACTTGTGTAACCAATGACAATTTGAAATCATTCGAATTTAATCGACTTTTTCATACGTATCGAACTTTACTAACGTAACATTTGCGTGGTCCTTCAGCAATCGGGTTTCATTTACGACGACCAATTTAAACCAAAACCACCCAAATTTCAAGGACGGGATACCGAACCGAATTACAAGCCTTTTAAATTTTTATTTTCTTATTGTATCATTTTATTTAGAAAGGCATTTTATAGCTTTTTATTAAATTAAAATTTAAAAAATTAAAAAATAAATATATTTAAAACATTAGGAGGTCTCATAGAAGAGAGGCTGATTCGATTAAAAATGTTTATCTTTATTTAATTTGAAGAGGTTTATATTGCAGAAAAAGAAAATTTAAGTAAGTAAAACAGTTTTCCAAAAAAAATCTACACATCTTAAGCTCGTTTTCACTTAAGAGCATTATTTCTGTAATGAAATAAAAAAAAAAGTTTGATTCGCTACACTGCATTTGCTAATGATTGCATTCGGTGCATGCTTTTTTAAGAACTCGAGGAAGATGTATTTATATTGAAGTTAGATATCGTTCCCAGAATTATTTTCCTCGGATCAAAGCAATGTTCCGCCACAACATTAAATTAATGTCTCGGAAAATTTCACGCCCCTTTGAGATGGCTCTCTTAATTCGTCACAAATCATTTGAATTCTGTAAAACACAGATTTGGACCGAAATCAAAGTTTGATGGCTCATAATTAAGTGATTTAAAGCTTTTACTGGAGATAATGATGCAGTTGATGTTATAATCAAAAGTTTCACAATGGTGAAGTCTTAATAATATATATATAAATAATTCATTAATTTTAAAATGATTTTAAAACTTGTTCCACTTTTTATTAATATACCGGACCGGTTTCAACATATTATGGTCATCTACATACTGGCACATACATTACTAAAAGTATGGTATTTATACATTTTTGGGTGTCAGGGGTGGATAACATTGAGTTTATGTATATTAAAAAAAAGTAATACTATATCACAGTATGAGACCTTATTTACTTATAGAAGTATTTGTTTTGTAGAAAACATACGTTTTTATTAAATAACACAAACACTTTTTTATGAAACACTATTTATTGCATTTTTACGCCAACCGGTTTCGCTTAGATCAAGCTTCGCCATAATCTAATCTCATCAGATCATACTTTTAATAAAGCCACGGGAACTAGCCCTTTACATGAACACGTTGTAGGAATTATATTAGAAAACTTAAAAGCACTAGAAATTAGGAAATCTTTATATTTAAAATTATTAGATTAGATAAAAACCAAAGAAATTTACTATGTATAGTCCGATTTTAAACATGTTTCCTGTAAATACTTCCTCATTAAATTATTAATTTCCCCCCATATGTCGTTATGGACAACTCTCTTGTGTTGTCTCACTCACCTATTTAATTATAATTATGTGTAGTTTATTTTTCACTAATAGGGGCTCAGTTTTTTTAAAGTATATGCTCTCAATGAGTCATCTTAATGACTTCTTTATTTCTCCAATAAACTGTTTTATTTACTGTTTAGTTATTATAATTTATATTATTGTTGTCTCCCTCTTATAAATAATAATTTTCAATTTTTGACTCCCTCTAATATTTTATTCTACTTTTTATTTTTTTTTATTATCCCGCCTCACTCTTTGACTGTATACATATATTTATATAACCATATAAACGATAACTCCGTATTATTTTATTTACTTACTAGCTGATGTGTACCCGGCCTTGCTCGGGTACAATAATTGATTTGACAGCGAAAGTAACTATCTCCAAATAAAGAAACAATCATTTGAATATTTTATTTCATTCCAAACGTTTATTTTTTCAAAATATATCAAAATCATACCTACTCGTGTTTTCCATTTGGAAAATATTCTACCCAAAAAAATCTCCTTCTTTTGAATATGTAATCTGTTGCTAACCAGAGTGTTATATCTATGGGCTAACCCAAATAAAACATGGCTGGTTCAATGTTTTTCATACTAATTTTAAAACGTTATAGCAACAGTTTTACATATTGGATTTCATTCAAAACTACTTCATAAACCCTCCTGGCACTAATAAAAACAAACTGTGCTATTTTCAACGAAACCGGTTCATTGATTTTCGAGATCATCGAGGACAAACAAACAAACTTACATTGATTTTTATATATATAGATTATATTTGCCCCGACGAAGCTTGATCTAAGCGAAACTGGTTGGCGTAAAAGCACAATAAATTTGTGATTTATAACAGAATGTTTTATTAAATATGATGTCTAACCACAAATTAATTTTTTCTTACGAAAATAATATTATTTATACACAGGGTTTTATGGTGGGTTACGCTGTATTTTTAATTGATGATTTTATAAAGACTTTATATTATAACGTGAGAAATTTTGGTGATGTATCTACAATCATTTTGAAAAGAGATTCTTACCTATTGGGTTTTTAAAACAAAGTGATTAATTTAATTTAGTACTTAGAAAGGTGCGTTAGTCGTTTGGCCAATTCGAAATTTTAATAGTTTAGAAACGTATAGCTAATTTAACATTTGTAAATAGAATTATAAATAATAATATCGTCTGTACCGAGCTTCTGTCCCTAATTAATTTCAACATACCTCTGAGACGTACCCGCCATACAGCACTATTCCACACGCATAGTTACAAAACAAATGCAGCTTCAAATTCACCAATTAACTGTGCTCTTCATTCATTCAATAATATTAATCTAAACAGTTCAAACATTGATATTTTTTCGTATTCACTGGCCAAATTTAAAAGGAGCATCTTAGCAATAATATAAACTACTCAATGCGCATACATCACTTCTATAATATGCAGCTCGCCACTTCACACATTCACACATGCACACACACTTAAACATTACACATATTATACATGGCACCCGGTAAATACAAGTATTAATGAGAAATTACAAGGAAACATATTATAGGTACCTACTTCATAAATTTTAATTCTGGAAATTGTTTTTCATTGTAACAAATGTATTGATTGTTTAAAAAAAAATTGAAATGTGAAACAGCTATGTCCAAACTTTCGTAGCGTTGTGATCACTGACGTCAGAATTGATAGACCTTAACGTACCATTTCTACGACTGAGGACAAAGGTCACGTGGCACCCATTTTGGCAACAGCCTAGTTCCCTCCCGTCCACGTTTGTTGCGCATGATTTTGACTGCGGTAAGCAAATCGTAAAATATTTATAAAAGAGTAAAACTAAATGCTCTTACGAAATATTCGGTTTGTGTAAACAAGCCGAACCTTTTTATTATTTTCCTGTTTTACTTAAATTGTGCGGCACGCCAAACTCACCCCCCTTATTTCAGTTTTTTCCCTTGCGTTTAAGGGTATCTGTATGAATTATTTGCTCTGTGACTGTAGTCTAAGGGTTTTGTGGATATTTTTAAGTCGATAATATCAGAATGTTCAACTATTTAACATTAATAACTTTTTCTGATATTTTTAATTTCATTTGTTTCAGGAGTGAACGAGAAGATCACATCAAAAGACATCAAATTGAGAGAAATAGAACTGGTAGAAGAATTACGAGTAATGACGAAGAATCCAGCTTTAGTCGAGGTGGGTACCCAAAATGTTTTCATTCGTTTTATTGCGCTAACTTTGAAACCCATGACTTAACAATCCATTGGCACAATTTTTCCAGCAAATTCTAAATGATTATTTGACTCCGTATATTTTCAATTTATTGGAATAACTTATCGAAGCTAATAAACCGAATTATAATATTAAATCATTGAAGAAGATAACATTAATGAATCTCAATGAAGCATGAATCAGAAAAAGCGAAAGATATTCTTAAATTGATATATGATTAAAATGACAAGTGTTAGAGACGCCAGTGTCGGTAAGACAAAAGCATCTGGATTGGAATCCCAGTTGTGACCTTTACCTTATTATTTTCTGTGACTTTTTATGTTTCATGTTTCATTGAGAGTTGTTAACATTATCTTCTTCAAAGCTTCATACTTTATTTTGTCTCGAATTTTCTTGTTACCTTAATTCACATTTTACAAAGAATAATAATATATAAGGGTCCTAATGGTGTCCTTGCATCACCCCAGTATTGGACAAGTAGAAACGGTTGATAACCACTTCCTTGCAATGCATATTTGAAATTCTACCAGATACTTCTCGTCCATCCGACTCCATTTATTCTGCCATGTCTTATTATATCGCATTTCCTGAACCAATTTTAGGTGCCAGCTATAAAAATGAGATATTTATTATAATTTTTTAAATATTCCTTTTATGTAGAAAATACTCCAAGAGCGCTAACGAATAGTATTCATAGAACGTTAATACCCATCAGTAGCGTGCATTGCTCTACGACCAAGGTTAGATTGAAGTATTATCGACTGTAATTGTATTACATTTATTATTTTGGTAACCTTGAAAAATAGCCTTTTAAATTTTGTCTTCTGTTCGTGGTTATATTGGTTATAGCCAGGTTAACAAATACGATGAAAAGTAGCTTATTTACAAGTTTTAAATATGACAATACAATGTTCCAGAGCTATTTTCTTAAGGTAGGCACAGCTTTTCAGCTGTTATAGACTGCACGCCACTACCTACGGTATATATATAATAATAATAATTATTGAGGAAGATTATATTAACAAAATCTCAATGAAATATGAAACAAAAAACACATAACACTAAAAGGTAACGAACGCAACTGGGACTCGAACTCAGATCATTTGTCTTACCTGGACACCACTCTAGACATCTACTGAGATCTGATAATTTTTTAGAAAATATTTGTCGACGCCTAATTAATTCCTACTGATTGAATTTTCCGAAATATGTTTAATTGATTATACATATATTATTATATTTAGATTACACGTGTTATGTCTACACGTTTTTTTGTATATATACACATTTAAAATTGAGTGGTCACGGATGAGTAGAGAACTAAAAATGTCGCGTTTGCGATTACGCGATTTTTAAAGCTAAATTTGTCAATTTCACGCGAATAACGCTAATTTTGCTATTTTCACGAGAATAACGCGAATTTTCTCATTTTTCACGCGATTTTATATTACTTAAATATTTTTAAAATAAGAAAGTAATATTACATATTTTAAATATTTCTTTGTCTAAAACGATTAATCGTCATTTTCCGATTTTGTATTTAAAAAAATATGTATTTATGAATTTCCCCAAAAATAACGCAAAATTTTCAGGTCCTAACGAACGAGTGATAAATAGATTTTCGTGAATGGATTCGTCGATAAGTGTGTATTTTGGGCGTGGAGGAGCATTTAAAATAATTGGCATCACTAGCTGTTTTTGAGCTAATGAGACTTGTGATAATAATTTGTTAATCTACCCGATTATCTAATTATTATTGTATGCATCCATTGTTTTCTTACTAACACTTGTATGTTAGTAAGTAGTTGTTTGCAACCAGTTTTTACTATAAACACTAACACTTGTTGAAAAGATGTAACCACCTTATATAATTTAAAAGTTTCATGGGTGTATAAAATAGTTATTAAATAAATATATAACGTCCGACAATAATAATCTTTGACGCTAGGACCCAGAGATGTGGAGCGGCGAGGCCCTGAAGAGACTGGAGTCCTACAAGAAGCAGATCACGGAGTGGGTGAAGCAAGGCTCCACGGACAAGGGCAAGAAGGTGTGGTCCTTCTGGAACGCCATGTTCTACTGCGGCACTATCTACACTACTATAGGTGAGTGTTTTGGAAAATTTAAAATATGACAGAGATGTTTGTTGCTAGAATGTAACAGTTAACACCATCATGTGGACATGTCTTCTTCATCATAACAGCTCAAGAGTAGGATTTGACCTACTTTAGAAATATTCTCAACGGATCCCTAGCTATTATTTTCCTGTCCCAGATCTTCCCATCCTGCTCCATTCGTCAATCCACCCCTTCTTTGATCTGGCTTTGGGACGTTTCTGGGGTATCCAAATACCAATTTCGGTATTTTGTCTCCTCATTTCTTTTTTAAAGAAAGACCCTGGTTACGAATAACCTGACAGTATTTGAAAATCTCCTACTACCATCATAGCAAGCGGAAGATGTTGCTTATGTCGTAATGGAGGACTTAACTTACGACGCCTGGGTGAGACCCAAATGCGATGCCAATTCAGCTACTGACCGGTCTTCTTTCCATATGGCCAGCAAAATGCAGACTTTGAGACTTACAGAACCTTATGACAGTATCAAGCTTACCAAGTTCATAACATTTTTTTCTGTGGGTTCCAGTTTCTGGTGTAGGTACAAACAAGTTAAAATTTATAACATTCTTCATTATAATGTTACAAATTTCAGGTTTTTTTTCCGACCACTAGATTAGGCTATGCCCATGCTGTGGCCCGTGTATATTTTTAAATAAGTGCAATAAAAATACCATGAAAATAAAAAAAAGTGTATATAGCAGGCGAACCAAAACCAGCAGGGATTATAGAAAAACAAAGATTATGAAGTTATAAAGAAATTCATAGATATATTCAACCTTCGGATATGTAAAACAATAAAATAATTTATTTTAATCTGCTTTCGTACTTACGCCTTCCATATTTTTCTCTGTTAAAGTAATAAACATTAAAAACAACAAATTAATTCTCCTGTTAGTTAGTACATAATTCATATCCGGTTATGCATACCTCATTTCTCATTTTAATCCCCAGGGAGAGTATGTCTGTACTAGAGACATCTAGCGGTAACTTTATGAACTCTTACTACTAGAGCCATCTGTGCTAAAGTGGCTAAACGACCACCGTTACCAGTAAAGCATAGTTACATAGGGGGTAGGACGTATACATTTGACACACGGGTTTCTTCAACTTTTCATTGCTCATTATTTGGTCATCAGTAAAATTAGAGTGTGGAGGATGGAACGGTAATATGTTCTGGTTGCGCAATGATGATTTAGAGTCTTGTGACGTTGTGGTGACACTTTTGACAAAGCCGTTAATTCCACCTGCTGGCGAAACGTGATTTACTCAAATAAGATTGGCGGGGAGTCAAAATTTTAGGTGAAAAATAACACTGTCAGAGAAAACTAACTAGATGAAATCCTCAAATATGTAAATTATGCAGTTAAAAGTAATTGAAAAATTAATAAGAGTCAGAAATAAAAATCTATTACTTTAATGACCCAACGAATTACTTATAAAACTCTTACTTAACACGTTTCAAAGAATTTCTACAAATGTTCATGAAATATAAAGCGAAATAGTGAGACAGATATACTTACATGTAATAAAATGGGATAACACATAAAAAATATCGTTTGTCTCCCTCTTATTATGTTTTGTATATCTCTGTTTAGTTTTAAATTTTACCATGACGTATCTTGGGATAAATCGAAACCAGTTGACAACCATCACCCAAAAATACGTACTTCGCGGGTTGCTAACTGAAGAAATACTACGAATGATTTATCTGTTATTTCTATGCGGGTAATTAGTAAAATTAACATGGTTTCAAAAGGTAATAATTCACAAGCTGTAGTCTTTTAAATTCAATATAAAATACGTGCTGGAATTTTAGATAAAATGTTCAAAATTGCTTTCACTGATTTTAAAACTCCATCAATTTTCAGATATTGTGGGATGAATTTTATAGAGTTACAGTTAGAATTTTTATCTTTTGAAACCTTATATATACATTTTCCTAATTACCCTACAGAATTTATAGATAAATCATTTGTGATATTGCTTGAGTAACCTGCACAGTGATGTATATGGTAATTTTTGGGTCACGACCCGCTAAAAAAACGTCGCGAAAATGAATGTTTGATTCTATTTTGTGAAGTTCAGAAACAAATATTTAAATGTTTTCCGATCATACTAAAAAAAACATAATTTGCAATATTATACAATAAAACCAAATCCGAAAAAGGGTTTATAAGTAGGAGATGTCATACCTTAAACCATTTTTTATAAGCCTGAAATTTATTTTTTCTTGGCTTATAAAAGGACTTTTCCAAAAAAATGCTTTATTAAGGTTAAACGAATCGTGATATGCGGTCACAGATGGCGCTAATCCAAATATAAAAAAATCTTTTAGTATTGATGTTAGAATTAATGAATAAATATTGAGATAATACGATATGAAATAAATTGTTACTCTAGATTTAAAGCTAACATCCTCCAAGAAATTTATAAAAATAATAATTAAGGCGATGCAATGGGAAGTAACGGAAAATCACGTGTTTTCGGTTTGAGAATTTGATAGCCCAGAAATATCATAGAAAGTTTAATTAAATACTGCAGGTAGAACACACTGTGGACTTTCATTAAACCGGTCATTTTTTTGGTGTGTCTTTTTATAAGCCTAGAAAAAAATAAACCATCACACATTGGAAAAAATATTTAAAGCTCAAACTCTCCTACTTACGAACCCCTTTTACGATATTGTCGTATTGTTCATTGCGGTAAATTAAGTTTTTTAGAATATGACCGTAAAACATTTTAATAATTACGTCTGAGCTGAGTTTGGTGATGGTTTTTTTGCGTAAATCGAAACATGCGGTCGATGTTAAGCGGGAATCTCAACCTTGTTGCCACCTGTATAAGGAACGCGTGATTTTGTTGGAATTTTAGCCGGTGGATCGCCTTAAATAACAAATTGTTCTTTTTCATATTCGGTGTATACACCCCCCACCAAACAATTCATTCAATATTTAAAAGCATTACAATTTAGTACAGTAATCGACCGGTTTGGGAAGTTCCCCCCCTTCGTCAGGAATATATTAAGACTAAACACTAAACTAAGATAAAAAATAATGATAGACACACATAAAAAATTTGGGGTTGGAGTGGGATTCCACCAAAGGTGATTAGGGGGTTTTCTGGAGGAACAAAGCAATTCACCAGAAAAATATCTAGAATAGGACTACATGAATTTACTTGGTTATTCAATATGCTAGAATTAATATTTCGGGATTTTCTGTTCAGAGTTTAGTCTTGACGTTTTTGTTTTAGTTTTGACGGCCTCCATGGTCGAGGTGTTAGGCTCTTAACTACGAATCCGAAGATCGCGGGTTCAAATCCCTGCGTGCGCAAGTAAATTTTATTTAATTAATTTGTTCTGTTTCACAATGAATTCAAAAATAATATGTAGTATATTTGCGCACGTTCCAGAGTGGAAGATACTCTCAGTATCTCCCCGGTGAAAGACCACCATTCAGAATTGAAACGTTGCTTGAAATGGCTTTTAGCCGTGTTTGGTGACTAGATCTGAATATCCAGGTATTTCCCCACCTTTCAATTCTCCTTATCCTTCTCTTTCCCTATACCTTCAGCCTCACAACATTCCCAAATTGGGGATGCCATAGTCTCAATGGCTCCAGACGGTTGGGAGCAGTTGGGACTCTTAAAAAAAATTCATATAAAAAAAAATGATAAATTTACTTGGTTATTCAATATACTAGAATTAATATTTAGGGATTTACTTTTCAGAGTTTATTCTTAATATATTCCCGACGAAGGAAGGGTAGTCCTGAAACAGGTCGATTATTATATTAAATTGAAGTGGTTCAAAATAAATTTATGCGTTTGAATTATAATTATGGGAAGCCACAAAGTAAATGCTTTTACGAATATGTATTTCCTAAAGATACACAACGCCTACTTAAGAAACGGCGTTGATTCGCATATAAACATTTCTAGGAATTCTTCATCGACCATAGCCATAACAAAGCTTTTAATTCGCGAAAATTTATTTAAATATTAGTTTCTCTTCATAAAAATCAGTCATCCGCAGTCGGCTCATAAATCTTCTTTTCATTTAACATTCCACTTCTGAACGGATGGTGCTCCGCTCTCATCGCGGTTTACGAGAAAATATCGGTAGTGCGAATTGAAACGATGCTAAATCCATCAGCAGATCTTAATTCCATGGCTTTAAAATGATAGATGCCTTGAAGGATGAGTGTATGAAGCCAAGTTTCTTTGAGCAGTGCAGTAAGGTGCGGTTGTTTAATCCGTTGTTAAAAGCTGTGGTTATTTAGTTGTTTGATTAGGAAACAGAAACGCTTGTTCAAATTATCGACATTTTAATGTTGGGTGAAGAAGATGAGAGTTGGCTAAATTACCGTATATTTTATAATTTTAACTACCGCTTTAGTTATACCAGGTACGAAAAAACCGGCCCTAAGTAAAGTGATTGTGAAGATTAGTGTCGTTCTACTTTAAAAAGTCGTTAATAAATTATATAAATCACGTATTAATGTATTTATCGATGTACCATAAACAATTGTTTTAGTAAGGTAGGTATACTGACAATAACATACATAATGGGAATCGACCAACTGTATCTAGAGGGGGCATATAAATCTGAAAAATTACCCCAAAACCAATGAATTTTGGTTTTATAAAACATTTAAAAAAAAAAAAACATTTCATCGCAGTTGAAAGATCGCAAGGAAGCATTGCTTTTTACTTTTTGTTGTGCGAATTTGCTTTCAGCTAGTAAACCCCGCCAAAATAGTGAGATTATTTTTCAGCGGTTATAAATATTTTACACAGGGACAACTACGAACTTTTCATTGGCAATTTAATTAGCCATTTGATTTCTTTAAAAAAAATACGTCACAAATCGTTTCTTGAAACTGTTAAAACTGTTTTTTTTTAAACTAATAAATTTTTTACAATGTAGCAGAAGCAGTGATTTATGCGGATTTATGGGTTTGTGAAACGCACTTGAAGTGAAACAACACAAAACTGCGCTATATAAATGCTTTGTTATTATTATTATTATTATTTGTGACTTATGAATGTATTCAAGTTACAATAGTAGTTTTGTCACAAACTTTACGTTCAACAATGGCTCTGCATACAGCGCGGCAACAGAGTTGTACATGAAGTTGGATTCTTAAGTTTCAACTTTAAATTTTATGATGCATGCCTTTCTGGCTTCCTATTGGCTTCTTATTATAATAGGCCTTATGTTAGAACCCCAAGCTGCTGTGCATGATAAATAATACATCCCGTTATATTGATGCGATTTTGCAATATTGGCGTGTCCGTGTGCCCAAAGTGAGTTCAATTTTTCCTTACTTCTGTTGAAATTAATCAAACATTTTAAAACATCGAAATTCTTTCTTGAACTTGAACAGATAGTCAATTTCATTGGCCTATCTGGGGTCTAGGAGTCATGTAAAGTGGAAATTGTCATCAATTGATAGAATCAGTATAGATTTACAATATTATGAGTCAAACCACAGCCAACTAAATCCTGGGACTGTCAGTTAAAACACAGATCAAATAATACATAGGTATGCCATAACACGCAAGGCGAGGAAACCAAAATAAGAGGGGCGGGGGCCGAGCTAGACGTGCCATCAAATTAAATAAAACAGCTATTATTTAAAAAAGTTCGGCTTGTTTAAAAAACCGAACATTTTGTTAAAGTATTTGCAATTTGCTCACCGGAGTCAAAAAAACACGCGAAACAAATGTGGACGGCAGTAAACATAAGCTGGTGTCAAAATGGGTGTCACATGACCTTTGCCTTTAGCCGTCGAAATCGTAATTAGAGCAAGTCTATCAATTCTGACGTCAATATGTTGTTTATAGAAAGTTCTGATTGTTGTTCGTGTAGCACTTACATAATAAATATAGATAATTGCATATCATGAAAATAATCTTAGGTTTAACGCTACTCAAAATATAATCGATAGGAAAAAATTAGACGTGGGCGAAATTTGATGAAATAATTAAATTATTTAATTCAATCTCGTGACACACTCGATTAGATTCTAAATTTGACATGGAATTAACTTTTTTATTCTCTAGCTCAGGCCTTGCAACACTACGATTTCTTTCTTCGATTGTGCAGGACTTTAATGTATATAATCCTGCGCTGCAATCGATATCGTTAATTCGCAGTCCGTAGCGGCAAACCACAGTCAGTCAGGCAGTAATTCCGAGCAGCGCGTATTCGCTATTGCAGTTCGTATTCCCTAATTCGAGGAATTAAGATATGTATTTCATATTCAGTTGTGACGTCTAGTCACTGCATCTCTGATGCGTCGATACTGAGTCCGCAGTTCACAAGTTAGGTAACACACTGCGAGACACTAGTCAGAAGTTCCTAATTTATTCCTCAATGCCCGCGGCGATTCCGTTCATCATTAGTTATAGTGCGGACAAGCTATTGGTTTCAGTAGTCGGGTGGGAATTTCCGAAGTAATCAGTACATCGGTGCATCGATGTTATACTTGGTAGACGGTAGGATGTTTTGATAATAACGTTAAACATTATAGTGATTTCGTCCTTTATTTTCTGTGATGAGTGTCTCCCACTTTTAGTTGGCTGTGGTTTGACTCATAATATTGTATTTAACAATTTATTTCATTGAGGTGTAGATACAATTTTCATATTATTTATTATCTAGTTGAGTCAGATTGTTATTTTTGTCTTTAATTTATTTTTAAATTTGTTATTTCCAACTCTAGCGCAATTTGCAATGCGAAAAAAAACTGTTATTATTTATATATTATATTTTGTTAATATATTTTTTTTTACACTGATTAAATGAATGAATAAATTCACAAGACCAGGTGAATCAGATAGAATCAATTCACCACTGTAAATACCATATTTAGTTAAAACCAGTGAAGTGATACACTTTCTCCAGTCTTCAGCATGATTTACGGAAGAGATCGTCAAATAAAAACGTCGCTAAGTTATTTCTGTTTGGGCAGGCGACATCTACGATATTAATTTTGTCTGTAGTTAAAGATAGTTCCGCGGGGAATATATTTAAACATCGGGCAAAAGGAGAATTCTTAGAATATTTGAGGTGACGAAAAATCTAAATATAAGATTTTTTGTTGTTGTGGGTGTAATTTTACACTAGCGCCGCGCAGTAATGTTAAAATAATGTTAAATATTTACGAGCGTAGTTATTGAAATATTTATAACGCATACGTGATATGAAATGCAAAACTAATTATATTACCAATAAGGAAAAATAAAGCACACGAAAATTTTTAATCTACCGGGCGGTCGAACTTTGCGATTAAAAATTCCTGTAAAAATGAGCGAAATTAATTCCGTAGAAAGCAATTACTTTGTGGTTTCACATATTTATTAAATGAAATAAATACGTTGTTTTAAACCAATAATTTATTTATAGATTAATAACAACCGGTTTCGCTTATCCCCAAGCTTTATCAGGGTAAAATTTAAAACTAAACAAAATTATATAGAGCATATATATATAATTGGGATATAGAAAAGAAAGGAGACACAACATAAAACGAAGCAGTGGAAAAGTGCTTACACGTAACAAAATGGAAAAACACATAACAAAGAAGGGATTAAGAAGAAGTGGGATATTTCAAATTAACGGGAAATATATCTAATATGGGACTGTAAGACAAATAAAGTTGAATATTAAGAATATTACTATTGAGATAAGCGAAACCGGTTGGTGTTAATTTAAACGTAAATTGGTGGTTTAAAACAAAGTGTTTGTTTTATTTAACTAATTAATTCAATTAATAAAGAGAAAAAAATCAACGCCATTAATATGAAAATATTTATTTATTTATTATTACACGCACCGAAAAATAAATAGAAATTACAACGAAATGAGACCACGATATATATCTACATGGATAGAGTAATAACCAACTACAGATATTTTCAACATAAATATACTTAAAAGAGATAATGTCAATTCAAAGCCTGAACAAGGTATTGATAAAGTCCAAGAATTTAATCATTGAAGAAGATAATATAAACAAATTTCAAATGAAACATGATACCAAAAAAGACAGAAAATAAAAAAGGTATTAGTCGCATCTGGGGATTGAACCTAGAACTTCTTTCTTACCGGGACAACGTTCTACCACAGAACCAACGAGAGCAGTTTATTTTGCGTTATTTTTATGCAAATGATGCCTCAAATTTATAAATCTGAATTAATTGAGGATAATATTGGCAAGTTTTAAATTTGAAGAAAAAATGACTTAAAATAGACTGGTCTCATTGGTTCAGTATCCCGGCAAGACAGAGGTGACGGGTTCGATCCCCATATGCGACTAATGCCCTTTTATTTTCAGTATCTTTTTCGGTTTCGTTTTTCATTCGAAATTTGTTAATATTATCTTCTTCAGTGATTAAATATTACAATGACGTGTATAAGGTTCAATAAGTTATTCCAATAAAGTCAACTTTCAAGAATTTAGTATGTGTAACGAATGTACGTATATTACAGCATACAGTGGAATAAATTGTTACTGTAGATTTAAATCTTAAGTCTCCGAAGAAACTTAAATATCACATTATATTAACGTAAAAATAACACGCACAGTATTTTTAAAAGTTTCTTGAATGACTAGATCTTTAAAGTTAGAATAACAATTTATTTCATTTCATATTCCTTATGTACACCCGCCAACAAAAAAATCATCTCAATATTTAATGATTGTAAAAGCGTTTTTTTTTTCCTTTCAAAATATTTGAGCACTTATCACGTATCATGAAGATTTTTTTTTATTAGTACTTTTTTGCAGATACGTTTTTTTTAAATGGCAGTATTTACACATTGTTCGGTAGGTGCATTACACCCGGATAGAGTAGAGGCCCTTCGAAGTTTTGTCGAAATGTAGAAGATCGTTTAGATAGAGGTGTTTCAGAAGAATTATTTACTTGTCTGTCCTACTTATTTTTATTAAATACAAGTAACAACATTGCGATTCTCTAATCTGTGTAGATACAACACAGTTGGTATTTAGTTAAATTAACATCACTTTTGAAATGTTTATTCACGAGTCCACGTTACGTCTGGAGCTGCTCGCTGTTTATAGTTCAGTTTGAAGTAGATACAACTATTTTAAATGTCATAAACACGTGAATTCTCTCTTTGGAAAACTGAACCGATGGAAGCTGCTCAAAGAGTGTTCTGGCTATGAAACGGTAATAATATTGTACAGGTTTATGGCTGTGGCAGCAAATTTACTGCGAAATCGTTTTGCAAAAAAATATTTAAATAATAATGGGAACGCCTAGCGTAAAAATAATGTTGAGTTTAGAATGTACAGTGGAACTCTGGCATCAATATTTTGAAAAACGTTTGTTGTTGAATTGATGTAAGTCTGACGAAAAGGGAGGGGAGAAAAGCTACCTGCCCCTTCAGATCTAAACACAGCTAAAGTAAATTTGAGTAATATTTTGATTCCGAATGGTAGACTCTCACCAGGGTGAGATCGAAAGTATCTTTTCTGCTTCAAATATGAAAAATTAAAAAGAACTTAAACACCATGAATTTCTTGACTAAAAAATCTTTGTAACTATCTTCGACTTGTTTATTTTAGACGGAACCGATTTCACACTATCACTGGCATCTTCAGACTGATAAAATTAAAACTAAATCTATGGTATAAATATATATATATACCGTAGATTTAGTTTTAATTGTACCAGTATAAAGATGCCCGTGATAGGGTGAAATGGTCCGGTGTGAAATAAACAAATGGAAGATAGCTACAAAGATTTTTTCATTAAAACACTTCATATTAAAATGGAATTACACCATGCATTGACAGTTTCAAAATTGGAATAACAAATTAATAATGTTAGAAATTATTTTATAACACATCTGGTGAAAAATGTTTTCTTTGAAATTAATTGGTACAATTTTGTTGTAGTTCACTAATATTTTACAAGGTGACAAGTGGTGCAGCGAAAACCCTTAAAAGCTCTTAAGAAAACCACCACCGTTTTAAAAGGACCATAAATTTTAAACTTAAGAAAGTATTTTGTTCTTCATGATCACATTTTTAATATTTATTTAGCTTTTACGGAGTGAATGAGTATGAAAGGAAATTTCAGCTAAGAACCGCAGATGAAATCATTTCTTTCATAATCGTATGCATTCGAATGCATAAAATTGATCAAACGCCTTTGAAAAAAGTGCAGTTTTCAACACATGTGATAGATTATTTATTTTGCGGCAATGAGTAAAACGGAAAAAAATATATAAACAACACACTGTTTAATAAAACTTTATTTTTCAGAAAACACGCATGTTCCAAATTGCAACAATAAAAAAATTACAATTTTGAGTTAAGTATGAAAAAATGCTTATAATATTGATATCCACCAGTAACAATTGATAATTTGTGGTTATTATTCTTGAGAAATGTACGTTTTTTCAATATTTACCAGTTCCATCCTATAAAAATTCTAAATCACCACCATGTACCCAACCCAAACTGAAAATTATTTGAAAACTCATTAATATTAGAAAAACATAAAATAATATTTATAATATAATTTTTTTTTGAATTCTTACAATTTGATTAAAACCTACAAAATTTTGATAAACAGTAGAAGATTAAACCTGTCCAAAATCTTCTTTCCTCATTATCTCGAAACCCATGCTTTTGAGTTGTCACAATTTAGAACTGAGATATCGGTATATATAATTTATAACATAACAGGTAACATTTCTGGGCTAGGTCACCTTAAATATATTCGAATGGTAAAATTTACCAAGAATTCGAAAACAATTTGAAACAAAAACACAATTTAAATTCGAACAGTAAAATAATTGCGTAAACAAAGCATAAACATTCCGCAGAATAACGTATTATTTACAAAGCCACAGGGATTTTTTTTCTGCTTCCATAACCACATTATAATTTTATTACATCTAGTAATTCCAATATTTACGTTATTATGAAAGTTATTTCAGTGATCCCTGGAATTTCAATGGACACGGTGACTTTTGAAAGTGTGTGAGCCAAACGAAGATTACTTTCTCGAAAGCAAAATTGTTTTCGTTTAAAATTCGCATAAAAACAATAATTTATCTATTTTTGCAATCATAAGTCAAGGTTTTAATAGCGAAATTTCTCATTCCCGACCAACGAATGTCCGTGATCGTGGCGTTAAATCTTATTTCCCCCAGATTACAATTTTTTCTGTTTTCTGTTGGTCACGTCGTTTTCAGAACGTGGTTCAATAAAGTAATTATTGTTATTTATTGAGTATAACAAAAAACACCTGCTTAGCAATTCGAATTGAAAGAATGAAACTACTCTATGATACTATGATAGTTCTTACATTAGTAAGTCCCATATAATTTGAGATACATCAACTATAAAGTAGGTACACCATCAGGACAGACTAACTATGATTATCTTTTATAATTCCTTTTACTAAAAAAATTACAAATAAAATAAAATGAATAAAATAATATCTACGTATTATATTTTTTTTAGTATCCATAGTAAGATCGTTTCAATTTGATTGTTAGTATTTTATTTTATTTTAATGTTATTCTTTGTTCAAGCCTATTGAGTTTAATTTAGCATTATGATTATACCCTTATATTAGAGTTTACGCAGTGTGAATGCAACCAAAACAAACAATTTGCAAAAATGCAAAGCACGACTGCATTATTCTGCATTCTTTTCACACGAAATTCTCAGTATTAACGAGCCTTAAATAACTAACTGTAAAGAGATTTAAACCTAGCTAGAATTCGCTTTATTATATTAATTAGAATGGTAGCAAATGTAAGTGTTAACAATTCAGTGTTCTATCAACGAGTTCGCATCACAGCTGTTCCAACCTTCTTGGTTTATGCAAATTATCATCACAAAGTTCAGGATCTAAAACCCAGGGATAAACCGAGGACTTTGAAGCAGGAAATATTAAAGTATCAAAATCATTTACTTAAGTAAATCGTAGCGTTGAAAATATGTTAAATGCGAGAACAATATTAATTATTGTAAAACATTATTTTCTTTGTGAGTACGTAGGTACGTATAGCTTGTCTTTTGTAGATATTTTTTATTTTGGAACTACACAATGTCATTCTATGGCAACACCAAGGTCTTTGACATTCTGTTGTTGGTTGTCAAAAAAATTGCATTGAACTAATATTATGGACCACTATTTTTGCTTTATTTATGGTTTCAAATTATTTAAAATGAATAAACCAATAAACAGTGGAACGAGGGAAGTGTATTTCAGCTCTGTCTAGAAAAATTTCGAGCAAGGAAGCTAGTGTTCAACATAGAAGATATTGAAATGACTGTTACTTAGTACGATTTCGATTAATTTCGTAACTATTTAAACGACATTTTTGTGGATTTATGACGATTTTAAAACAATTATAAGCATGTAAAATTTGGGGCTATTCTCGAAATTCGAGTTTAACTATTTATTAGTATACAGAGAGTAACGTCCAAAGGAAAACACTGTAATAATTTTTTAAATATTTTTATATTATTTATAATTTTGGTCAGTTAATTTGATTTTGTTTTTTATTTATCCAACATCTAATATATAATTATTTCGATACACAAATTACAGAAATATATAAAAATCGCCTTTTCAACTAATAATCGTCTTCCACGCAAAGCATTACATGATAAAACACGTTTAAACATCAAATTATTTTCGAATATAATGTAGAATCACCTCTTTTCGGAAAGTACCACAAATTCGTGGACACCGTTTGATTAAAGTGAAACGGTTATACTTGGACTATTGTGTTTTAAAAATTACTTTGATTTTCCTATGAGCCATCTTTGTGTTGCCGTGTGAAACTCCCGGATTTAACGAGCCTCTACGAGACAGACGGCACTGTATAATAATCCAGCCTCTTAGAATAATTATTTCGAGAACTCTCCTATTCAAGGATTGCAGAGACTAGGTAATGAGTATAGTTCAATTGATGTTTACCGTTGCAACACTGTGTTTAGGCTATAAATCAGTTTATTTGAATGTTTTTATTAGATTTATTAAGGTTTTTCATGTGCACCCTTTTTACGTTGTATTTATAATGTTATGTATCTATAAAACACCCAGTAAATAAAGGTTTGCTGTATTATAAACACATTTTACAACTGTTCACGTTTTACAACGTCATAATAATTATAGACCCATTACCCACCCATTGCGCTGTAACTAGCTACTTACATAATCTCTAGCTTCTTACTTCTTTTATACTTATGTTATCATGTTATGTACTAAATCACTTGATATACTCTTTTATACAACCTGCTGTTATAATGTAACCACAGGTAAAACTGTTATTCATTACGCTGTAACTACTTACTTTTATTGAACCTACTTACTTCTTTTACACTCTAATTATTATGGTATGTACTATATTATCATACTCCTTTGTATACCTATGTGATAAATGTATCAACATGTAAAAGCCTTCTAGGCGTGAAGAAATAAAAAAATGATGGCACGAACCTCAATTTTTATCTATTTTTAATTATCAAATTGCATTCGATTTTTATATTTGAAATGGGCTTAGGATCTGCCTTACTTTTGCAGGTCATATTTAAAAGCGGAACTATGCAAGCCGAGCGACATCCCGTGATTTTTCACAGGATCGAAAAATCTCCGTACATAAAAATGAATATTTGTCAGTGTGTCCTCGATTTTTTCGAAAATTACTCCACTGGTTTCGCTGAAAATAACAGAGTTTGTTCTTATTAGTGTTAAGCGCACTTGAAGTGAAATAACACAAAACTGCGCTATATAAATGCTTTGTTATTATTATTATTATTATTGGGAAGGTATAAATAGTAGTTTGAATGAAATCCAAAATGTAAAACTGTTGCTATAACGTTTTAAAATTAGTATGAAAAACATTGAACCCGCCGTGTTGTACTGAGGTTAGGTCATATACGAGTATATACCGCTCTGGTTAGCCACAGATTGCATATTCAAAAGAAAAGTTTTAAGAAATTTATGATTTAGATATATTTTGAAAAAAAAATAAACGTTTGGAATGAAATAAAATTTTCAAATTGTTTCTGTGTTTAGAGATATTATTGTCATCATAACGCATTTCTTTCGCTGTCAAATCAATTATGGCACCCAAACGACAAGCAAGAATTCACAACTTTATAATTTTATTCCGAAAATAATAAATAATCCCGAGAAAAGCCGAGTACACATCAGCTAGTTTGCTATAAAAATCACAGGAAAAAATAAATATTTACCGTTGAGCCCGAAAGTTAATTTGTAAGTTAATAAAAGAATTTATGGACAAGCATTATAATTTTCCGTCACAATTTCGCTTGAAGTACATTAGACACAGACTTTATATCACCTTTGTCGAGATTTGCGAATTTCAATTGGAAGTTAAAATACATACTTGTGGTATCTAGGAATAGTTCTAGCATGAAGATGAAAATGCATTTGCCAAATGTATGAATTCTATTACTGTAGGGGCAATAACCCTTAAGTATGCATATTGCCGAGTGTTGAATATTTCAGATTAAGGCGATGCAATGGGAAGTAATGCAAAATCATGTGTTTTCGGTTTGAGAATTTGATGGCTTAGAAATATCGTAGATGATTTAATTAAATAATGCAAGTAGAACACACCTTGGCCTTTCATCGAAAGGGCCATTTTTTTGGTGTGTCTTTTTATACGCCTAGAAAAAAATAAAGTATCAGACATTAAAAAAATGTTTAAAGCGACAACTCTCCTACTAACGAACCCTTTTCCGATATTGTCGTATTTTTCATTGTGGTAAATTAAGTTCTTTTAGAATGTGACCTAAAACATTTTAATAATTATGTCTGAGCTTTACGGAATAGAATAAAACACGCGTTTTGGTAATGGTTTTTATTTGTAAATCGAAACATGCCGCCGATGTTAAGCGGGAATCTCAACCTTGTCGCCACCTGCATAAGGAGCGCGTGATTTCGTTGGAATTTTAGCCGGTGGATCGTCTTAACCAAAATATCTTCTGTTGTAACTATCAGAGAGATATTTAGTAAAATTCAGGTGAAACTTGAAGTTATTTTACAAATTCACGATCACAGATTGCGTTAAATAGTAATATTTTAGAGAAAAAAACTGTTAGACCGTAATGCTTTTAAATATTGAAATGATTATTATTTTTTACGCAATCGTGCTAAAAGTGTGTTGTCAGAAAATATTAAGAATTAACGCCATCTGTGATCGCGAAGTTGCACAATAATTTTAAATTTCGTAGACTTCTACAAGTTCCCACCGACTTTGCATAAAGTTTTAACCATCTTTTATATTTACTCTACATTAAAAAAAAAATGTGGATCAAACAATTTCGCGTATTATTATTATTTTTAGACGGTGAGATGAATATTTCAAAGTTTCATAACTCATGATGAAAGTACGTTGCGAGCTGGTAGTAGATTTGAATAAAAGTAGTAAATTTTATCGAGCTAAACTCAGCTCTAGAGAAAGCTTAAAAAATAGTATTGCTTTATCGTTTTGAAATAAAAATTATGTGGTTCTCATTTATGGAATACAAACATATTTACAATTATCATGCTAATGAGCTCAATTTTTTACTCCATAATAATGTTATGCTATAAAAAGAAACTTAAATCTACTCTAGCGCGCTCTGTGAAAGGGTTTTGTAATATTCATATTAAAAAAGTGGTGTGAAACTTGGCTAAGAGCTTCCAAGGAATGTCTGAAACAGCTGCGCCATCTGTGTGATTTCAAGCGTATTATTATTTAAATTTTCAGTAATATCTTCTATGCGAAAAGTTTCTTTCAAAGTAAAAATCAATGTTTCGATATTTGGAACACAGGTGTTCTAATTTTATTTATTGAATTTTTCACTTTTCTTTCCTCCGAATAAAATTGAAAATGAATATATCCACATAGAGAATTTTTTCTAATAATTCAACATCCTTTATTACTTGGTGAGCAATGTTAAAAAAAATAGTCCTAAGAGGTTAAAAAGCGTTAAAATCGCAATCCTACACCCTTCCAAATATTTATATATACACGTTTCTTAAAAATAGTCTTCCATTTATTAAATGTACATAACAATGGTCGAAATTAACAAACATTTACGTTTATTGAAAAATAAATACTATTAGCTTCTTACTTGTAAGGTTTATGTTCTTGATATTCATTTTTAAAATGCAGTTCATAAATTCAATCCACTTAAATCCATCCGCAATAAATATAAATTACTAAATAAACTAATCAAATATCCAATTTCTCTAAGAAGTTAAATTCGTAAAGAAATTCTTTTTCTTTATTTTCTTCCTGAGCTGGTTTTCAGTCAATCATTCAGATACGAACTAAATTTCATCCTATTGGGCAATATGAAATTATTTTAAAATTACGGATTTAATCAAAATTTACAAAATTAAATTAATTTAACTTTATCAAATATATTTTAAATTATTAAATTAATTTTAAATTACGAAATTAATTTGTAATTAATACTTTAATTTTTATTTATATAGTGATAGTCTTTTCGACCATCTACATTTCATATTTATACATTAATCTGTAAATAATGCAGGTATATATATATATATATCCCCATTACCGACTAAATTAATTCATAGTTATTTAACATTACCATATTAATTTGAAATTATTAAATTAATTTTAAATTATGAAATTAATGTGCAATTGATAGTTTAAATATTATTTATATATTAATAGTCGTTTCGACCATTAACATTTCATACTTAAACATTAATCTGTAAATAAAGCAGGTATATATATACTCGTATATCATTCACAAATTAGAAGGGTGTAAAACGCAAAGGTGCAACCTTAGTGGAAATGTGAAAAGTGCAAATTAAGGTGTAATTTAAAAATAAATACTAAAATACATGCTCGCATAGTCAAAATACAGCCAAGATACATTATTTTTTTAATGAAAAAAAAAAACAAAATTGTAAATTTTTTGACAATACATGCTCGCATAGTCAAAATACAGCTAAGATACATTATTTTTTTTATGGAAAAAATTGTAAATTTTTTGACATCAAGAGATAAAAAAAAAACGTTTCGCGTTTGCTATCCACCTCGTGTTTTATTTTATTACTATTATAACCATCAACACATTATAGTATAAAACATTATTGTATAACATCGTGTTTAATGAGGCGGCCAACTGTTGTAGTAATAAAATTATGTCAACAAATAACAGAGGTCAAATGTTGGAGCCATGCCATAAATCAATCAGATATTAGATACAGCTTCTCTTAACTAGGAAGGTATTTTGAATCCAACGACAGGTTTATTATGTTAAAATTAGGGGAGGGCGGGGCGTGTTGTGACTAATTTACAAAACTGAGTACAGTAGAAAAATCTTTAATGATGTCAAGGATTTGCAGTTTTACTAGATTTAAATAATTCTTTGTCTACATTATTTAATATTATTTACCTTGTCACCGAAGAAACGAAACGAGAAAATATGACTTTACAAAATATGGGAATTGTCATAACCTGCTCCACGCGAGAGGTGTGTTGTGACAAGGTTGGGGCAGGTTGTGACGAACAATACAACATAGTAGTTAAGTAATAAAAATGACATAGAAGATCTGAAAAAAAAGGATAAGTGCATTTTATGATATCTTCTCGTTAAAAATAAAACTGTGTCAGATGTGACTCACAATTCGCCTCCCACTTGATGTAACAACTCGTCCCACACGACTATTTTACAAAAAATAGCCATGCAAGTGAAATTATTCGACCCAAGCTATTATAACATCGGTAATGGTAATAATAAAGCCAAAAGACACAATATTTAGAAAATCATTAATGAAATACCCCAGAGTACAGGAAAGCTAGCAGCACACATCGAATTATTTTATCAAAAGTTGGTTTAGCACCTCAAAACCACACTTTATCTTCTGAACTTTAGGAAATCAACTGCACGGTATCGTTGTTTTCACTTTTGACAACCACTAACGCTACGGGGTTCATAAGAAATGAAGCGATAAGTGCGGCGCTAGGTCAAATAGCCGCAATTTAAACGCAATGTCATAACCTGCCCCCGTCTCAACACGCCCCACCCTTCCTTATATGGTATTCCCATCAATGTGTATTTATTAGACAGTACAGGATAAAACGCAATAAGAGATGAGCAGAGCGGTAAGCTTGGTGCTGTTTGTAAACACAGAAGGTTTTTTAAAATGGGAATACCGTACTAGAGTCCCAACTGTCCGGAGACAGTGGGACAATGGTTGTGAGGCTGAAGGGACTGGGGAAAGGAAAGAGATGGGGAAGATAAATGTTTTAGAGTACCTGGCCATTCAGATCTGGTCACCAAATACGGCTAAAACCATTGCAAGCAACGTTTAGATTCTGAATGAGGGCGTTTACGGGGACGATATTAATATTATCTACCATTCTGGATAATTTCGCAAATATTATATTCATTATTTAATGTTAATTAAATTTTAAATAAAACACACTAAAAATGCTTTAGATACTAAAGATTTGTTTAGTAACCGAGTCTAATATGCGGTGCCACCAAATAATGTAACATCATTCTTCTCTACCTGATTGCCTACACTGGCTTCGAGTCACAGAAAGAGTTCAGGTGAAAAATTGTCTTATGGTATACGAGGTACTGAACGGGCTGGCATCATAATACTTGACTGATCTCTGCGCGAGGGAAAATTTTACTCAGAGGGCAACTCAAGCTCAGGTCGGCCAAGTTTGATGCGTCGAACAGACTGGTTGAATCCTCTCGTACGAATGCTGTTAAATTTGGAAAGAGAGCTTTCAATGTACTGGGCCCAAATTCTTGGGATGACCTTCCTTTTGGTTTGAGGTCAGATTGCAATTTCGAAGCCTTTAAGAAAAGTCTAAAAACATGTTTATTTAAAAGGTGTTATAAACTTCAACAATATGTAAAGCGCCCCCGAGGTAATTTTAGTTACCAAACGGAGCTCAGAAAAATTTACCATTTATTATTATATTATATTAAGTCTGGCAGGAATGAATCTTGTTACTTTTCTCTTCCCCCTCCTCCACTTCTTCAGCTTCATAATCCCCAAATGGGGGATGCATCCATAAAATTTGGAGTAGAAAGCTTGAGATAAAGTGAGATCTTTGCTTTTCTTTATGAAGCCTTTGGAGTTCAGAGTTAATGAGAATTTATGTTGGTTTTACGTTGTTCGTTTCGTATTCTCCTTTTTCCCACATGCGGTAAATTTTCCTTCTTACAAGCCTTTAAAAATGTTGTATATTTTGGAGAACATTCAATTTGCGTAGGTACGTGTGCAGCTACGAGAAAAAGTGGAGTATCAATTAAATAAACTTTCTAACCTTGGAATTCAAAAGCACTTCTTTATAATCTTAAAATTACATATGTAAAGAATTCTGGAAGTATAAAAGTTTGTTTTAAAATATATAAATTTGCCAACAAACCGAGTTACTGGAAAGTGGATTTTAATTAACAACTTATGAATCTAAATAAGGGTGTTGTTAAATCTCCTATGTGAATTTGCTAACAATAGTGTATTTACACAGATTTTTTTCATTGTTCACCAAACTTATGCAATAATTACAATAGCGACGGCATTTTAATTGAATTTTTATGTTTACGAATAAATTTTCCACAACGATTTAAAAAATATACCATTTTTAATATGCCGCCAAAACGACATGTTCGTTTTTGTTCGTGAATATGGCATCGTTGACGTCACGCCGACCAACGTTGGAGACAGCCGTCTTACCAGCCAGTGGCGTTATGTATATCACAATGACGTTGTAGCCAGTTCGAACCGTTTCAGAATATGCGGTTCTAGTTCATTTTTAAAATTAATAATCAATATTACACATTTTGGTACGATTATTAGAATCAGAAATATATACTTTAAATCTTCGACACATTTCAAACGGTGTCCGTAGTTTGTGAAAATAGTTTATTATTCAACATTATCAGAGGATAATTGTAAATCTAAATACACAAATGCGTTGTCTCAATAAAATAAGTAGGGCGCCATAGTATCATTAAATTAACAAGAAAATCGAAGCTCAAGAGAGCGGCATATCTCTGCGGAATACACAGGGGCAAGCTGTTGAAACGATCCGATGCGGATATACGAGTGTATTAATTTAGGATGAATGTTACTTATCTACGTAGATTCACTGGGTGAATATTTCTGTCAAAGTTGCACATAAAGTACATTTGTCACAGCTATTTCTTGGTCGGATGTCGCGTGCCTTGTCCACGTACCGTCGTAATGATTATATTTAGAACGTTTAAGAAAAATGTCTACTTCCTGTTATGTGTCACGTTTAATCTAAATTTAATTTTTAGGAATTAATTTGAAAACGCTTTGTTAGAAATATATTTCACAGCAAGTTAAAAATACAGCGAATGTTTTCGTAGCGCTCGGGTATATAAAATGGATTTCTCCACCATTAATTAATGAACTCTAAATCTGAGAGATGATCAGCGATTACAATAAGTTTAAGGATTCTTATCAGTTTGTTTCAATATATTTATTTTTATTTTTTATTTTTACATTTGACATTTAAGAAAGCTTTGACTGCCCAACTAGGAACAAATCCAGCTTCAAGACAGTCAAATTGACCAGTTTAGTTCATATTAAGTGCTGTTATACAAAAATAGATGGGAAAAAAATATAATGTATATAGTTAAAATTATAATAATTAATTATAAAGAAATTTAATCATTGAAGAAAAGAATATTAACATAACCTAAATGAAACATGAAACTGGAAAAAACAACAGAAAATAAAAAAAATCGAAATAAAATACAATAAATGTCTAATATAAATAAAAAATCGGTATATTCATCCGAGACAATCTTAAATAATATTTTCAAATAATCTGACGGCCTCCGTGGTTGAGTGGTTACGACCCTTGTCTACGAATCCGGAGGTTGCAAGGTCAAATCCTGGCATGCGCAAGTACATGTTCTTTAATAATTTCTTCAAACGATTTGTAACTTTGTGGCGTCATTACTAATTATTTAACATGTTATTTAATTAATTTGTACTATTTCATAATTAATTCATCAAAAATAATTTATAGTATATTTGAGGCACGTTCCAAAGTGGTAGATACTTTCAGTATCACCCTGGTGAAACCACCATTCAGAAGCTAAACTTTGCTTGAAATAACATTAGCCGTGTTTGGTGATCAGAACTGAATAGTCAGGTACTCCCCCACCTTCCTCTTCCTCATCACCTACCCCTCCTCACTACATACCCCAATTGGCGATGCCATAGCCTCACTGGCTCCAGACGGTTTGGAGCAGCTGGTACTCTTGCGCTGTACTCGTATAAAAAAAGGATAAAAAAAGTATAACTCTAACGGAGGTAGTAACTAACTAATATACAACTCTGTCTTGGTACACACTCCTTGCTTAATTCACATTCATACATACTCTTCTGTTATTTAGACTCTTGATATGGCCTGACTCAAGTATTTGATTAACTCGATCGTGCCATAATTTTTGGAAAAACTGTTCGTTTTAGCAAAAAACTGTATTATTTTCTGAATTAAAACGGCCTTGCGATTTATAAACCAAACATAAAAATTATAAAAAAATGCAACGTATACGTAGTGGCATCAAACTTCTGTCTAATTTGATTGAAACATTGTGCGCCCGTTAAAAAAATGCGCCTTTGGCACCAACATTAATCGAACATGCGGTAATACACTCCTGACCTTAGCTTTTGTACCGGCATATTAATATTATTATCGAAGGAATCTGAAGTGTTTGTGGAACATGGAGATGGTGCCAGCATCCGCAGCATCTCAGTGTTCGCAGATTAGGAAGCAGATCATTGGACTATTTTTGAAACTGGTCCAAGTGTATTTTCTCTGCGCCGTTTGTTTTGACAGGGCTTCTTTTAAACGTATTTTTCTAACTAATGGACAATTTAAAGGAAACGGTTCTTCAATTTGAATGGGTTCGTTTACCACCCAAGATCTCTTGGATCTAGCATTTAATTGGACATACGTGATTTGCTTGATAGGATATAGAACGAATGGACACGACTTTTGAGAAGATATTTTTAACTCAACTTTTTAAAAATACTAACTGCGCCGCCGCTACCACCAGCAACGTCAACATATTCTAGCCGATAATCTCGGCCGGTGCTGGCCCGTGCATGTGCGGATACGTTATGATTTCGTATGCTGTAATATGATTATATTCATATATAATGTAGGCAACTAATGTTGTCCTGTCTGTACTGTACTGATCTGTACTGTGCTGTGCTGGTAGATGTGAATAGACCTTAAGAAGTACGTTATTATAGGTAAATGTTATAGTTACAAGCTGTTTTTTCATTGAAAATAATCAGCACAAAAAAACGTCTAAAATTTTGATATTTAAATGGGTATTTTAAAGCTCCACGGCTCAGGGTGAAAATGACATCGTGAGATGACAATACCCGCGTTGATCTAGAAATTCTAGAAAGGTATAGCTGTTCTTACCTTTTATTAACGAAATATTATTAAAAACGAATTTTCCGTTTATAGTTAAAAGAATAGTTTTTTTTTAATAAATGTGAAATCACTTCGTGGTGTCATTTTAAATAAAATTAGTAAGACATGTTTTGTATAGCTATTTGATATATAACTATCAACATATTCAGGAAGTGAAGCTTCCCTCATAAAGTGTTAAAAATTAATTAAATATTATTAATAGTCAAATTTTCTTTTAAATAGATATCGCTTAAATTAATTTTCACATAAATATCTGCATTTAGAATATTTTTAATAAAAATTATAATAATAAAAAAAAATCTTTCTTTGTTACTTGATTTTTTTTCATATTTTTAATTAATTACTTACTTTCATCACTTATTGATAATTTTTGTGCATGATTGTAATTTTTCTATTCTTACTTTCCTATTTTTCTATGTTTATTATTTGTCCATCCTTGTAATTATTTCTTAGTAAACCGTCTATTCTGATCAGGGATCCATCGATTCCCAAACATGTTTATAGTTATATATTAATTAATGGTTTATACAAATCCTTTCTTAATAATTTTAATTATTTTTTTATTACTTCTTCAATAAAAAAGTAAGTGGAATTATTTTAATTTGTCCAAACCACTACATAATAATTTTTTTTACTTCGTAGGTAAGAATTCTTTTAAGGATTTCCGTATTAATTTTTTTTTTAGTAAAAATGATTTTGTTTAAACCACTATTAAATAAATCAGTAATTAATGATTCATTATTAGATCACATTTTTAACTCGGGCTATTAGAAGACTATAAGAATTTCTGTTCAAATCAAAACTTAGGGCAATGAATGGTTAATCGTTTATTATCGAAACATCAGTTGATAAAAAAAAATATTACGCGACCCATGAAAATCGTTACGTGATCCATGAAAATCGTAACGTGATCCATGAAAATCGTTACGTGATCCATGAAAATCGTTCAAAAACCTTGAATAATGTTAGTCTTTTACCTTTTTTAACAAATTTGCTGAATATACGTTTGAACATACATTTTTTTTACTGACCAGAGATAATTATCAACTTCCTTGCTTCAACACCGTCGACGAACTATTGTCAATACTCTTCGCTTCTACTATCGTCCGAAAATGACGTCGATGCAGTATTACATTTAACCCTCAGCGGAAATACAGCTTTAAATATATACGTACCCATATAATACAATAGGTAAATATAATATTGGATGGTATTTCACAATTTCCTTGGAATATTATCTACGTTCTAAGTAAGTTTAGATTTACAGATTAACGTTGTGAAATTTTGTAAATATCTTCCGAATGAATGGTGCGAGGATAGAATAAAGCAAAACACTAAAGTGTGACAATTCTTTTCTTAAATTTCAAATACAGAAATTCGTTTTTTCATCATTACAAAATTTTCGTTTCGATCAAATGTAATGGCGACACACGATATCAGGCAGTGTAAGAGACACATAGCTAAATGGGAAAAAAGCAATAGGTACCAATTCATAGAATAAATCGGTTTTCATTAAAATATAGATGGAAGGTATTTCGAGTGAATTATATGTTCAGTGTTTATTTCACAGTATGTGGTCTGTTCGGTTTAATGTACAGAAGTAGATATAACATGGTTTAAATCAACTAATCAACTTGCCAACTAAACATTACGACTTTTCCTCCTAGGGGCTCCAAACGGCTCTCTCTTGGACACACCCTCCTCGCTTCGTTTAAATTCAAACATCGTACTCATCCATACTTCTGTTAATACCAAACATTCTTATGACTCGACTTATTACTTTTATAAGCTCGATCGTTTTATGTTTTCGTTGGCATCCTTGCCTTCTTCCTCAATTTACTTACGCGTCATATGTTACGTACATTGTCTTTATCCCTTCCTTGTCGGTGCTGTCAACTGATTTGACATTTCTATAATTATATCAATATCTCTGTAAATACACTAAACAAAGAGTTCATGTTTTAGGTGTTCCTTAGCAATGCATTTATGTATTGGATAAAAAATTCAAACATTATATAAGTATTTATCGAACGCAACAGAAAAAATGTATTGTTGAAAAATCTGGCAAATATGTAATATGTATGTCTGTATGCGTTGATAACTTGCTGAGTGATGCGGTAGTGAGCGAGAGGGGTATTCGGTTTCGCTCACCATGCCACGATGCGCGGTAGTAATCCTCAGTAGTAGCCGGCCGTCTGCTGGCTGTAATGGACATCGGTTTCCATTTAAATCTACACGGACGGCATTTTTAGCGTGTGTTCAGTGGGTGTGGTTTTTAACACATACAAATTAAGTAGAGTCTACTTGTCTAGTTAATAACTACTCATTTTCGTCAAAAAGTTGAAGGGAGAGATAAGGGAAAGGAGATGGGGAGAGGAGGTTTTGAAAGTACCTGGCAATTGAAATATCAATTTCACGCAATGTTTTGATCCCGATAGTTGGTATTTCACCTGGGTGATGCTTGGACTATCTTTCACTGGAGACAAAATGACTCGGCTATAAGTAGTGGCGTGCATAGAGTTGGTAATGAGAGTAGCAGTAGGAAAAACTGCGAATTAATTGACATAAAGAAATTACCCCAGACAACGAACAACCTGCATGTAAATTTTCGTTATGAATGGCTGAGCCGACGTTAGTTGGGATTACCTAAAAACAGTTTTATTTATGTATATTACAAACCATTTACTTTATATAAAAAAAATCCATATTTTTTGCGCCGATCAAATATGGACAACATTTTTAAGGAAAGCCAATATGATATTATCATTATTTTGTTAGTAGAGTTGTTTTAATTAATAGATGTACCAACAGATGGCTCTGATTTCCACATTGCCGAAAAGCACTGCCTTTCAGACACTAGCACAAATGAGTCGTTTAATGACGCTAATTGCGCACAAATGCACGTTCGAATGTATAGTGTAGAGACAGAATTTGAACATGGTTGTACACGTCATTTGGCACACTTAGTTCCTGCCAGTGACACATTAATTGGTGCGGTCGGTGTGGCGTATGCGGCGTTGCGTTTTGTGGTAGGTACTTCGCGTGTATTTTTGAAAGTGAAGATTGATTTCTGGTAATAATTTCACACATTTTAATATTATTTATATTTTGATGCGAGGAAGGCACTGCTTCTGTGCTTACATGGATGGGTCGCCTCTGGCTGTAAGCTATCCAAATGCCAAATGACTTGATATGCTGAGTATGATACCAATTCACATATTATTTTTAAAACGAATATGTGTCATATTTAAATAGAATGTAAACAAAATTCACCAAAATATTGCCGGCTGGTGTTCGATGTAAATTATTCACACTTGCCTGAAAATTTGCCAAAACTTGCAAACTCCGCCGAGGCGCGCCAGTATACGATGAAATTCTTCGCTCAAGGGGCCATTCTGCCCGGAAAACGGTTGTTTTATTTATTCTGTGTAGGTACGAAGCTAATATTATTATTATTTATGATCCTTAACAACTCCGTTACCTAAGGGCTTATTATGTCACAGTACGGGTGCTGAGGAAACCTTCTTTGTAAGGAACGAGCAAAATGTGCTTTGATTTTACAGTGATGGAAGGTGAATTCTTTTTAATACCTGAACACATAATGAGGTCTCTTAAATTATTGTGAAGAAAATGTATTGTATTCAAAGAATTAAACTAATTTTAACAATAGTTAAAATAGTTTTTCAATATAAAAATATGAGATTTCAAAGCGAACTTGATCAAAACAAATATCCGTGACATCTCAAGACACAATTCGCAATTTGAATGGCAGTAACGCATTATCTTAACAGACAGATTGCAATCTTTGAAGCACAGATGTGAAGTGGGAATGCTGTCCTTGTACGACCGGCATTTTATTGGAAAATGCTCTGAGGAACTAGCGTCATTGTTCCCTTCAACGCCGGTGCACAGTCGGGAAACACGTATATCACTGTTCTTGGATTATGAGCGGTAGAGAGTCCCCCCCCTAGAGCTCTCATTATCTAAAAACGAATGGTGTATGTTGAGAATTCCCTGGACAGACTGAGAAACTAAATTTAAAGGGACATGACAAGAATGTCCAAAAACATGAAAAATATTCAGCCGTAATGAGCTCTAAAGTATCATCTCTAGAGGTCTCATTATCACAGAATTGTGACACCTTAGTAGAACTTGTCCTTTCAACAGGCTAATAAGGGATAGAGGGAATATAGTGGGTACTATGGGTGTATCGTTACACGATAAGAATTCTCTAGAAAGATTGAGTAACTAATGCGTAGTAAAGTTATGACAAGGAAGTATAAAGACTGGCTTGCTGTTTTGTATTCACAAGGTTTAAAGGAGCTCTTTCTAGCGTTTACAGGTTTCATTATTTTATCGATTCTTTAGTAATGATGTTTTCTCTGATTTTCTTCAGTTGAATATGACTTGATAATATTTTTGAATCGATACTAATAATTACATTATTTGACTTGTCAAAGTTTTTTGGTTTACTTGCTTTAACAATTTTATTGCCTCAAAACGGTGACACATTAGATGAAACCCTGTTATTTGTTGTTTTTTACGGCGATTTACCGGTACTGAAACTCAAACGGGTTTGAAAAGAGACAAATAAGAAGTGAGAAGTCTTTGAACACTGGGAAGATTTATATTGTTTGATTATTCGTACTATTTATGAATGTCACGTGTTGACAATTTCCTGGAAAGACCGAATATAGAAATCGTGACAGGAATGTCCAAAGACGGAAAAACTGTTCTGAGGTCACAAGATCTAAAATAGCTCTTTCTAGAACTCTGGACAATGCTGCATCATAAGAAGCCATGTTGTTACATTGTTTGTCAGGCAGGATGCACCATTTTTTATAAACACAAATATAGAATCTCTTATTTCCGTTTTAAAACAACCCACCTTTTCATATAAAAATTCTCAGAAATGTGGAACTCCGCACGCCGATTCCTGAAAATCTTATCGTAAAACACTGAAACAATTTAAGGAAAAATTATTACTGACTCTTTTCACAAGTAATACAATAAAAAGCACCAGACGTCAGTAGTTTTAAGGAGATCCAAGCTGCAAAAAGGTGGGAAAAACGATTAGATTAATAGCAGACTATATAAAAGTCGTTATTATGTGGCAAATGTCAATTGCACGTACGGAGAAAAATAATAAACAGTTTCGTACGAACGTGAAGATGTTAAATTATTTCCTCAGTGTTGTTAAATAAAATTGTTCTCCCGCGCTTTTCGCAGAAGTTTATTTCGCTCCAACGCATTGGGATATTTTTAGACGTTGTAACACATTATTAATATGTGCCGAGAGCTTCAGGCTTCTACCGCTAGTGGCGCTCCAGTCTCAAAGTTAATTTAATGGTGGACAAAGAGGTTGGGGAAAAAACCCGCAAAACAAACGAAAAAGACTTAGCAAAGAAACGACCTTACGACTTATAGTTTAGGATAAGTTTATTTTGAAGTGTGGTGGTGTGGTCAGTGATGGTGTTATCTAATATGAACGTGTATAGAAGCAGTTTTCCAATGGAATTATGAAAGTGAAAATAGTTTTCCGCGCGGCTAAATTTAACACTCGTCGACTTTGGTCAGTGTTAATAGCATTTCAGTGATTTTAGTTCAGCGCTGCGGAGGAGGTGAGCTTTTTGAAACTGAAATACAATTATTTTGATAAATATTATTGATTTAAATAAAATACAATTTTTAAAGTTCTGGTACGCAAAGTTACTCACATTATCATAGTTTATTCATTTATCATATAACTGTTTTCATTTTACTCTTTTATAACTTAAACGCCAATGGATTTGTTAAATTATTCCATAAACTCAATTCAACGATTTTATCAAAAACTCAACTACGATTATTAGATATTATTAAAAATTTCAACGGAATAAATAAATAAATCAACTTTTTAAATTTTGGTTTTTGCATTAACGGTTTTTTGTTATTTAAAAAAAAAATTGTTATTCCGATAATTCCGATTTGACATTAAAAAATATATATTTTTATTGAGTACACTTAGCTAGCTTTGATCAACTTCTTTTCTTCTTTCGACTGCGATTTAAATTGTTATTTTAATAATTTAACAAACAATATTACTGTGGTTTAAAAATATAAAGATAGTATTGCCGTTATTAAAAAACATACATTTTTTTATAGAAAATTGGAATTACGCATAAGGAAAGATAATTACTTAAGATGGAAGGGGCAATTCCCAAGAAGACTGGAACAAGTGTGAAAAAGAATTCCAGTGTCAAGTCGGAATCAGAAACCCAAACAGCTGTTGCAGTCCGTGTGCCTTCCTTAAAAATTAAAGCGCCCCCTGAATCCGTCTCAGCTGCCGAGAGAATGGTTACTCCAGAATCTATACAGACTGCTTCCATGGCCAGAAAACGTAGGATGATTACGAAGAAAGCCCAAGGAGTTCGCACCAGAGAAAAAACTCCAGAACCAAGCAGGACCAGTGTACCACACGAAGACACCACCACTACAGACGATGAGGATTCAAGGTCATCCAAGGCTACTGGAGAAACGGAAGCAGATGACATTTATGCAGAGATGAGAAAGAAAATTGAGCAAAAAGTTAAAGAAAGAGATCACGATGATTTAGATATAGATGCCATAAGAGAAAAACAAGTTATCGAGGCCATGGAACGCAGACGTAGAAGCATTTCGCCATTTGCGTTGCCAACTAAAGAAGAAATAGAAGCGTTGCAGTTGCAGAGAAAAGGAAGCTTCATCGACCCCAACAACAAACTCCTCACAACTCCACCCAGTTATCCCATCACTTTTAAAGATGAATTTGATCCTCTTATAAGGAAAAACTCTTTGATCGTGGCCGATATTGAAAAATTCAGAGGAGAATTTAATTCGGTTAAATCCAATCCACCTTCCCCAGTTCAGAAAAATGCCTTCCAGTCGTCGACTCCTACTACTCCAAGGAAAGAGCCTAACTCACAGACCGAGAAATTAGTAAAGACCCACAGCTTTACGAATGTCCCTTACAGAGAAAATAATCCAAACGTAGTTCCAATTAAACCCGACCCCCTAACAATGCAGCCCAGTAAATCCAACCTTAAAACAAGCCCCAGTTTTGGTAAAAATGATAATAACTTCCAAAATTACCCTCCCTCAAATGAAGGACCTCCAGTTAGACCAAAAAGATGTAAATCGGGAACAAGAAGTCAGGTAAATGCGTTGTCTTCCAAGTGTGTTATACTATAAACACGAGATTTGTCATGTGCCCATTCTTTCGTAAGATTGGTTTCACATGATCAACAAAAGTCCAGTAGACTTTTTATTAATAAGAAACGTAAATATTTTAGGGACGAACGAGTGAAAGTGAGATGAGTGAAGATCAAAGCAAATCCTACTCTGAACCCGAACCACAGAAAACACCGAAACCGAAAGAAAGAAGAAGAACGATTGCCGCAATAAAACGCCAAGTGAGAGAAAGATCACCAGCTGTTATGCGATCGAAATCTGCAACACAAGTTGTAAAACCTTTAAGCACAGAAGGTATAGAACTAACCGACACAAGTGCTGATATCATAGAATTATTACAAAAGGCATCTAGAAGAAGTGTTTCAATTCCCGGTGATGAATTCAAAACTTCGAATGAAAGCAAGAAATTTGAAGAGCGTCACTTAATGACACCGAAAAGAATGCCGTCAACATCGAGAAGGGGAATCTCATGTCCAAAAGAAATTCAAATTCTCAGCGCTGAAGAAACATTAGAAGTCTTTAAGCAGGTTCAGAGGAAAAGCGTAGAAATGGAAAGGAGCAGATGCAGTTCTGGGTATATTGATGCAAGCCAGTCAGAAGTCACAAGTTCTTGTTATTCCTCATCATACAGTGAAGATGAATCAGATTTCGACCTCAGTAAAAAGAGCGCAGAGCTAACTAAAAAACTGTCTCTCTTACATAGTGAAAAAGAAAAAGAGAGACTTAAAAACGAAGCGAAACCCGAACTGCCAATCGAAGATAATCCCATACTAGAAGAAGAAATTATTTTGACAGGAAAAGAGAGTAGAATGACACTCTTCAAAATCAAGCTTAGAAATTCGATAAAAATTTGGAGGCAACTCAAAATTGAACGCAAAATAGACTGTGACAAAATGAAACTGCTCAGAAATAGATGCTTCAGCGACCTGATGATCTTGATCATGTTGTGCGGGTTCGGAGGTGTGGTTTTCCGATACACGGAAGGAGCTTTCGAGAACTTTTACAAATGCGGAGTGAAGAGGGTGAAACGCGACTTCATCGACGCTCTCTGGCAGACCAGCCACAACCTGAGGGAGGAAGACTGGAAGTCAGGCGCTAGGAAGAGACTCTGGGAGTTTGAGACGCAGCTGCACACGGCTCACGAGGCGGGGGTACACTCTTACAGCGGACAGAAGTCTTGGTCTTTCATGAACTCGGTGGTATACTGTTTGACTGTTGTCACGACTATTGGTAAGGAAGAAATAAACATCTTCAAAATTGTTGTGTTTTTATTATTGTTTGATTTTTATTGAACTGTTGTTGTTTTGAATATGATTTAAGATTCTCATGGCCAGATATGATAATATTTTGTTGTTGTTGTCAAAAGACATAACTTTTTGAAATACTTGAAAGATAAGTTAGGACTATCTATGGTCCTGCTATTCTGCTCATCGTAGTTTATGAGAAAGATGAAGAGTTTAGAATGGATCTATCAACGTCATGGATTTAGAAAATATGTAACTATATTGCGTTAAAAGGTTAATAAAATGTAAAAATTGGTGAAGGAATTGATGGTGTCTCATATGATCAATATAAAAAATTCTCTTAATGTGAAAGAAAGATTGAATTTGAACGCAGCGTTTCATAAATAAAGAAGAGCAATTATTTTTTTATTTCAGCTCTATAATAAGGTATTGGAGGCAAGCATCAATGGAAACCAAAAAAAATTAAATTAAATCTGCTCATGAAAAATGTTGTGTAAATAAAGATTAAAAACTTTATCATATTTATTTTCACCGGGCAATTTCAAATGATAAATTGAGCGTTTCACATTTGATCTAATTTTATCAAGAGTTTTATTATTAGTTTTGCCTATTTTTTGTAGTTTTACTCACAGAAAAGTCGCATAAATAACGTGACATAAAAAACACGATATAAAACATTTTCTCATTTATCCCAGCGGTTATAAAGTCGGCTTCTTCTGACGCAACAGGTAGTATCAATATTTTGCTGACGCAACGTGATGCCATCTCTTTGATTTATTATGACACAGACTTGGAAAACCAAAAGCATTTATTCACCAGCATTTATCAAAAGTTTAATGATTTTAACCATTTTTGCAAAAGTTTGTAATTATTCATGAAGAAACGAATTAATGTATATTTTCAGATATTACAAAGTTAGAAAGTAAGGCAATATATCCTGTCATACGTTTTTTTTATATACCTTTATCGTATTTTTAAACGATTGATCACAAGAAGAAAAAAAAAGAAGTATACCGTTTTTACGGTTGGGTAAAAAGAAATTGGGTTAGGACCAACGTAATCTTTTTAGCTTCATTGAACATGTATTTCAAGGAAATGAGATTAGAAAAGTAGAAGAACTAGGGGTGAAAAGAAATGAAAAAGAAAAGAAAATAAGAAATGTCCCAGGACGACATGGCACGATCAAGAGTATCAAGCACGTGAGTCGGGTCATGACAAGAGTTAGAATAGAATAAGAGTATGAGTTTAAGGGGCGAAGGATATCATGGTAGTTGGTTAAGAAGCTTAAAGTATTTTGTGGAACCTACTATTATGATGTAAAAATTAAACAAAAAAGCAATTACTTCATAATGATATCGCAATATAATATTGTGGCACCATTTTAAATAAATCAATAATAATTAACCACTTTTCACAATTTTTTATAAAGTGGTAAAAAAATTAAACCTTGGATTTTCTAGTTTTGGAAAATAATTTTTATTTAATAATATATAAGTACTTTTATTATTATGTAAGAAATTTTTACAGAAAAATAACCCATCCTGAAAAAAAAACTCTATCTAAATAAGTTCCTTGGTGCTAAATCTTTTATCAGAGAAAAAAATAATGTTTTTTAAACTTCCACTAATATTTTCCTATTTTTTTAGGTTATGGTCACATAGCGCCATCTACCACGACCGGCAGAGCTATAACCATAGTATACGCCATTATAGGCATCCCCCTCTTTCTGATCCTGCTGGCTGACTTTGGTAAACTCTTCACGAGGAGCATCAAGTTCCTTTGGGCTTTCGTCAGAAGAGTCTACTACACTGGTAGCTGCAGGAAAGTCAGGAAGACTTCGCAAGTCCAGGTAAATACTGTTTTTTTTTGATCTTCGCCATCATTGTGTTAAAATTCTGGGCACAAGAATGGGATTTGGCTTTTTCCATAAATGCTCTCCACTGTCTGCGATCTCCTTCCATTCGCTTACAGATCTCAGTCCTTTTCGTGCTGCTCGTCATGCTGTCTATCCATCTCTTCTTTGATTGGATTCTGGGTAACTTCCACTGGGACACCACTTGTTGTCCTTTTATCTGGAGTTTTTTTTCACTAAACCAACACATCGCAGTCTTTGGGATTTATATAATCTTACCTTGGTTTTATTCTCAATCAGATTCTCGAGTTCATTCTTTCTTTTAACTTCAATGCATATCTGTTAAATTTTCTGAAGTTTTGTTTCACGCTCAATAGCGTTAAAAAAATTATGCAATGTTTAAAATACCTATATTTCGATCACCCGAATATTTTTGGCAGTTGAGACTATTTTCAAATAGGTTTCATTTATTTATCTGTCATGTCACTGTCCACACTTCCGAAGATGATTCTGTTTCTTCAAAAAAATAAAGCATTACATATTTATGTAATTAAAAACGTGAAAAAACATAATTTTTTAAACCACACACGATTTTTTAAGACCCGTTCGTTGAATTTTTTGTTCTCATTACAACTCATAAAGGCAATGTGAAATAGTGTGAATGGAAGGCGATGCAGCTAGATATTCAAACAGTTAGTAAACATAATAATCTTCCTCTTTTAAGCAGAACCTAAAAACACAATTTTATAAAATTATACACTAAATTAATTGATTTGTAAATATGTTTTTATAGTGCGTCGTCAGTGAAAAGATATTGTTGTTTCTGCAGTAGTGTTCTGTAATTGTCATTTCATACTTGCTGAAGTATCCGACATTGTCCGCGATTATACATGAATTGGAGTAAAGTTTTTAGGCTGTGATGTGTTACCTCTTTCCTTGCATAGTAATTTTCCCCGCATCTTCGTCAAATGTACAAATTTTCATCAAGATATACCAAAATTCTGCTTTAAGGAGTAGGAAAAGGGGATGGGCATTGTTTTTAGAAATATCGTATGAACTGTGACCTTCTTCCTGCTTTCAAGGTCAATTGTGCAAAATTTCATAAAGCTCGGAATAAAACTGTAGGTTTCTATTAAAACAAGTACACCCACCCACCAGCACTCTTTTTTATACCATAGATGTAGAAGATATAGAGATAGAAGACGATTAAGGTGACGGTCAAAGTAATATACAAAGATCTCAGAGTTTGTGTAGCATCTCAGTCATCGTTCTACAGATCTCACATTATATTCTGGCAATTATACGAGTTATTTATGCTTGTTTTGTATTTTATATTGATTCTAAATTGTACCAATCCCTTTACAGGAGGCGATGAAAGGGCTCAACATGTTGTACACGGCCGCCTCCAATCTTAGGAGACCATCCGAATATGCCATGGATGCAGAGAACGGTCCCAACCCACCTCTTCCTCCTAAACCAAACCCAAACCTTCTGACCGTCCCAAAGAAGACCATGACCCAAGAACCAACCAACGAAGACGCAGTCACCGAAGACCTTCAACAACCACAGGACCCTCAAACACCAGCTCCATCCGTTTTCGAAATAGACGACGAATTCAACCTACCAATTTCAGTTGCCATCACCTGTTGGATCATCTACATCTTCATGGGCGCTTCAATCTACGTTGTCTGGGAAGAGTGGAGTTTCTTCGAATCTTTCTACTTTGTCTTCATTTCAATGTCCACTATTGGCTTTGGTGATTTCGTACCAAACCATCCGATCTACATGATGGGAAGTATTGTTTATCTCGTATTTGGCATGGCCTTAACTTCTATGTGCATCAACGTCGTGCAGGTGAAACTGTCTGATTCCTTCAGACAGGCCAGTGCCAAGATTGGGGCCACAATTGGTCTTAGGGTCTCTGATGAAGATGGTAGTTTGGCTCCTATCACTCCTCCTCCAATCGAAATGCCAGGAGTTCACGGAGTACCCAAATCTGATGCTCCTGTAAATGTCTGAACGGAATGCATCGAAATATTATCAATTGTTAAGATTTTGTATACTGTTATAATATTATTATGTATCTAAGGAAAATATTATGTATGTTTGTGTTAATACGAATACGATGAAATTATCAGA